>NDXZ01001587.1:16891-32454 GCA_003055125.1 Paykullia maculata
ATTTGCT
This sequence comes from Paykullia maculata, assembly GCA_003055125.1. Classification (NCBI taxonomy): domain Eukaryota; kingdom Metazoa; phylum Arthropoda; class Insecta; order Diptera; family Rhinophoridae; genus Paykullia; species Paykullia maculata. The sequence goes on from NDXZ01001587.1 coordinate 16,899, forward strand.
TAGAGTAACACATTCCCTTATGTATTCTTTAAGAAGTGACTTCTATAGGGTTGGTTTGTTTTTTTGCCTTTTTTGTCATTTACCATATAAATGACAATCATTCTTAAGAAACCGTAACAACTCTATTAACCCGAGTTAAGAGTAAAAGAATTGCTGTTGCGTTGACATTTACATATCATAGTTCCACGGAAGTATCAACCATCAGCAGAGTGTCCATAATAAATACCAGAATATAGTCAGTCTGTGACTTATTTTTAAATTCTGTTTAGTTATTGTATTACCAAACAGGAGTTATAGGAGATTTCAATTACAACTACAATAACAACAAAGTAAAACATATACAAATAAACCTAACAAAAGGGGCGAAAAAAATTCAAATTGACTATTACTAGACCTTGACGTTTGACCAAGATTAATCAAAATACTATTTGCTCGTGACTGTTGGTAAAACAAACACACATACATATGCATAAACATATGTCTATGAATTTGTTTGAAAGTCCTAAAATTCAATTTGATTTTCTTAACTTATTTATGGTACAAAAAATTCATTCTATCCTTACTTTATATATGTTTGTGTATTTGTTTATGTATTAAAATAGTGCTAAAAACGCTTGCATAAGTGCAGCTCGAAAAGTGGCTTTTTGACACAATTTTGGCAAGATTTTGATTTTATTGTCTTCATTGTGTTTTTTTCTTCTTCCTTTTCTTATTTTTTAAGGCCTTATCGGGATTTCTAATGATGCTTACCCAGAATGGTAAACTGCTGTATATTTCGGATAATGCAGCAGAATATTTGGGGCACTCAATGGTAAGTAGGAAACAAAATTATTTTTTATATTTTAAATTTCCTATTTGACCTTTCCTAATTTTCTATTTTAATTTCGATATTTACAATGTTTGTTATTTAACGTTAATGTTTGTTTTTATTGTTTTTTATTTTTGATTTTGTGTTTAATGTTATACATTAAAATACAAATAAAGTATAAAAAATAATAATGTTTAAAATTCAAGATTAGAAATTAATTAAAAACTATCCCTGAAGAAGTTGGGAATTTCCAACGAAACGTCGGATGAAATATTAAATAAATATTCTTTTATTTTATCAAATGACCTAAGAAGCCCGATAAAAATATCGAAATTAAAATTATTTTTTATTTGTAAAAAATATAAAAAAAATATTCTATAAAATATTTAAATAAATGTTTTAAACTTAACTTATTTAAAATAAGTTGCATGAAATTCTTTAAAGAAGTAATATTTTTGATATTTTATTATATAAAAACAGTTTTTGCTGAAATTACTTTAAATAATCATTCCATTTCACTTTTGCTTCAAAGGAACTTTAACTACGGCAAATATAGCACCCATCTGTTGTATCATAGTTTTTTTTAAGCTCTTTCTACTCTTTTTTATTATTTATAATTCCCATATAAGTGTCTTAAGTCTTTTAGTTAAAGGGAGATGCTCAATCAACGTTGGGAGCCGCATGTTTGTGTTTTAAGTCTTTAGTTTTTTGCAAGACTGCTGAACTCATACATCCGTTTGTAATACTTTTTTTTTAAAACAATACACATACATACATAATTAAAAATTTTATATAATTTTTGTTTTGAAAACAATTTTATTATTTTTAATGTATTATTTTTATAAAAACCTTTTTAAATGTGGATTCACTCATTGTGTCAAGCATCAAGCAATTTTTGTCCGGACAATTTTTTTTATATTGAGTTTGACGTCTCTCTTTTTGAGAGAGACAAATAGTTTTTTCCGAGCAACACTCAGTTTGAATTGGTTTAATATTAATTTTTGTCCAGACATAATTGAACTGAGTTGCCACTAGTTTAAATTTTTGCATACAAAGTTGAATTTAGTTGCCAAATCAGGCAGCAAAATATAAAACAGATTTAAATGTAATATGCCGCGTTAACGTATGTATGTATGAACTTCATGTGGTAGCTTTAATTTTGCGGACAAATTTTTCAAAATGAGTAAATCGTGCTGCAGAAAACTCTCTTAAAAAAAATGCTGTCCGGCCGAAGTTTTTGTCCGAAACAAGTGGGTGATTTGTTTAATATATTTTTTTTAATTTTGTAAAAAAAGTTATTCCTGTTTATTTAAATCTTTTGTTAGATATTTTTATAGACCATTTTTATTAAATTTTTAATTTTTGTAAAATTTAAAAAAGTTTTTTTTTAAATAATTTTTTTTAAATTTTTATTTCATTTTTATATAAAAACTTTTTGACCTTAAAAGAATTTATCAAAAAATGGTCACTTAAAAATATTTTACATAAAAGATTATTGTTTAAAAATTATTTTTGCTGTTGCTTTTATTAAAATGTTTAAAGTTTTGTTTTGATTAAATTTAAGTTTTGGTTTTTTCATTTTTGTAGATTTTAATTTCCTTTTTAAAAAAAATTTTTGTCAAAAGTTTTTGTTTTATTAGAAGATATTTGTTAAGTTGTGCGTGTTGAATTTTAAATAAATTTTTTTACATGAAAAATTTAATTATGAAATATTTTCAATAAAATATTTGTTTAAGATTTAAAATGCATATACATATGTACGTATGTATGTATGTATTTTCTTTTTTTTTGTAATTTTTTTTTAAATAATAATACTTTTTTTACAAAAAAAATCTTCTATTGAAAATGTTTAAAAAGATCTTTGTAAAAATTGTTAAAAATGTTTTCTTTTTTGCTTTAATTTCTTTCAAACATTTGTCTTAAGTCTTTTGTTTTATATAAATAAATTCCATTTAATTCATTCAAACGAAGACCAACTACTAACTACGACCATCATTCGAAATGTCAATATTTCCTAATACATGTCTAACTTTTGACACTCTTAAATATCCAACAGCTCTTTAGCGGTATCTTATAGAAATCTGCATAGACAAAGATGGTTAGTGTTTTGCAAAATCATTGTAACTAAAAGAAAAAAAAAACAAAACGAAATAACTAACAAACATATTGACACGCCTTAAGACAGCATTTAATTAAACTACACTATTATGTCATTGTTATGATAAATTTGCCCTAGAATAAATGTTTTAAATAATTGCAAAAAAAAAATAAAAAAATTATACGAACAAAAATAAAACGAAATATTCGACATGCAATAAATTAAACAAGAGCCAGAAAACTTCAATTAGTCTTAAAAAATTAAAAATAAAAAATAATAAAAAAAAATGTTTAAACTTTCAATACAACAGACAGTTGAACACAACCAAAATGGGCTTTATGTCAAAATGTTTAACAAAACCTATCTACTGCAGATACTATTTATCTACATATGTTTGTATGTATTTCAAAAAGGTTTTCTAGTCTTCAAATGCCGACTATCATCAACATTTACCAAAGCGCTTACATTTGAAAATAGTTATGTATATGTGAATGAGTCTAAATAAATGCATATGAGAGTGAATATGTTACTTGTCTTTTATGGACAGTGTTTGCTAGTAATTTAAAGTACTAGTACTAACAACAACAACAAACAGAAACACACATATACATATGTGAAAAATGCCGCAAATTTTTATAGCCACTACCACCAAAAACGGGTGTTGGGTGTGTCGTTGTATGTCTATGGCCAAAAGCTACATATCAAAGATTTATTGATAAGTTATAAAACAGCAACAACAATACAATTAAATATAGTTTGAAAGGAAGTTTTTTCTCTCTTTGACTAACGGACTTAATTACAAACAAAAAAAACACAAAATTTAAATTTTGGTTGTGATCTTTTGACCAAAACAATAAATGTATTAAAGGTCAATTAAAGCTAAACTCTTCTCCCCTTTTTTTTCTTTATACAGGAAGATCTTTTAATACATGGCGATTCTGTTTATGATATCATAGACAAACAAGATCATTCTGCCATACAGGCTGAACTTAATCGTAATGTGCCACCACAACCGGGGCAACATATTAATTCAGCGGCGGCGGCTGCTGCTGCAATTTCAAATCTAGAGGGTGAACATCGCATGTTTTTGTGTCGCATGAATGTTAGTCGTAATGCACGCAGACAGATGCGATTCGGTGATCAAAAGGTAAGTGTCTTAAGTTTCTATTACATATACAGTGTGAATTGAGTAAGAATAAAATAAATCCATTTATTTATTTATTCAGCAATTAAATCAAAATTTTTATGAATAAAACATTAACTGCAATTTATAATTTTTATTCCTTTAAAAATTCATACATATTTATGTAGTTAAAAGCAAAGAAAACAAATAAAACAAACAAACAAACAACAGCGTAAATGTTTGCGTGTAATCAATAGAATCTATTGAATTATTATTTCTATCTTAGATTTAGCAAAACTTTTCATTCGCTGTTTAGTTTTGAATAAATTTTCTTGATTTCATTGATTTAATTTAATAATTCACATAATTAATGACGAGCAAAAAAACATTAAATATATTAACAATTTAATTAATTTAAAAATAACAATTATTTATGTTTTAATGTTTTAAGTTGGAAATGTTGAAAACAGGAAGTATTAAACATCAAGTTTGTGTTTTAAGTCTTTAATTAAGGTATATAATACGAGTATGTGTCTTAAGTCTTTTATATGACATATTATTTAAACGATCCTTTTTTAAAGTAACAACTTAGTTATACAAGTTTTTATCGATTCCGTGTAGATCAAAGTTAGATTTGCAGAGACAGAAATCTTAATCTGCATAGATCAGACATGTATGTCTTTATTAACAAGACTATGGAGTACGTGTAGGTCAGGCTTTCGAGACTTTACTTGGTAGGAACATAAATACTGTTACACATATTTTTGGCTATAAAATGAAAATGGTAAATATTTTTGGAACATTTTTTTGTATTTATGTATTTATTAATATGTATATCTTCTTCTATATATATAAAGAAGAAAAATGTATGTATGTTTATATTTTATAGCTGGGCACACCGTTCGACCGATATTTTAAATGTTTACAGCATGTTACTAATAGTACAAAAATAACAATAGGCAAAAGAACATAGACAAACAAAATGTATCACACATTGTTATTTATTTTAAAAATAAGCGGACAGATGTCTGGTACTTTTTTGAAATTTGAGTGACTTTACCCCCTAATTAACGGGTACAAGTTTTATTTTGGTACTTTTTTGGGACCCATGTAACTACTAAACCAATAAACATAGAAATACTATTTCAACTGGGTTCGGCACTAATAAAAAAATTTAAACATATATTTGGTGCTTTTTGGAAATTCAAACTTATAGGGATAAAATTGTATTTTTTAAAACAAAATGGCCCATAATAATAGTCATAAACAAAGTGTACTTTAAGAGTCGTAAAGTACACATTTGTAAAAAGTATGCTTTTGGTGTATTATAGACGACTAAAAGTATACTTTAAGCGTAAAAGTCAGTTTTAAATTTAAAAATAGGTGAAGCTGTTTTTAATTTACCTTAAAACACATAGTCGGCAGATTTTTGCAAAAAAACAGCAGCCCGAATCACTTCTCATAACTTTTGTATTTTTTATTAAACTTTTGTTGTCTCTTTTTGGGTTTTTCGTTTCTATTTCATTATTTTATAAAAAAAAAAAAATTGTTTTTTAAAGTTTGTATGAAAACATTTTACTACTTGATGTGTCACCCATTTAAAGCTGGTTTAATTTAAAACGCACTTTATTTTTAACTAAAATAGCAAAAGAGTTAATAAGAGGTTTTTTTTTAAAGTCGTTTTTAAAAAGAACCGACTTTAGTTTGTTACTATGAATACGGGCCAATATTTTTGTGAACTTTTTTATAGGATTCAAATAAAGATCTATTTTAGATTTTTCTATTATACAGATATCTATTTGAAAATAAAAACTCTGAAAATACCAAAAAGTGGGTAAACCGGGAAAGTGCGTTTAATAGTAAATTACTAGACCAATTTGTGTAAAATTTAAAACACTCCTTTATAACTCATTCAGATTCAAATATCAGTAACCTTGACGCTTTTTGAGCTAAAAACAGCAAATTGGGGTAGCAATGTTTATAAAAATCTTAGTTTCATTAGAAATTTCCACCTTTACTCACTCCTTAAGTCAATAGTAGCACGCACCTCACTCATTGGAAAGTTTGCAGCAGCACGAGCTAATGCAGCTCTAAAATAACCAAAGTTGTGGTATCTTTTGTAGTAAGCCATGTCCTCTAAAACGGTTAATAATTTATAATCCAGAGAGTTCAGATCAGGGCTGCCAGAGAACAACTCTTTAGAGCAAATAAATGCTGGTTTCAAAGCCAGGTTTGCGTCGTTTTAGCGTTATGAGCTAGTGCAGAATCCTGCTGGAAAGTCTACGGCTGGTTTTGAAACAGGAAATTGTTAGTTGGTTTAACAACAGCTTCCAAGTCGGTTTCTTGGTAAACTTTGGCTAATGTTTAGACCAATTGTTTACAGTAATGCAAATCAGAGACCCAATCGTAGGAGACAATTCACAAAACCATGGCTGCAGCTAAATGATGACTCTTTTTGACACGTGGGACAAGCTCAGTTGCTTCTTTGTTAAATTTTTTATACGGTAAACATTGCATTTTACGGTAAAAATTTTTTCATTCGTATACAAATTATAATGTTATAGTATTTGTGTCCATACTAGGCAAAATACAGACTATTGGGTTTATTTAAATTAAACTAGTGATAATATGAAGATAGTCGTCTCTGTATAGAGTTGATTAATCGTCAGATCTGCTTAAAATCGATTTCAATATTAATTCAGAATAAAGCTAACTGTCGATTCTGTAAAGAGTTAATTGTTGGCTCCGTGTAACGCTAACTTTCCAGTCTATATAAAGTTAAGTGACGACTCTTTAAGAAGTAACCTTTTGTTCTATATAGAATCAATCGTAGTTGTTTTTGTATATAAATAACTGTTGGCTTCCATTAAGTTTAATGTCGGTTCTATTTAAATTTAATTATAATAATAAAAACATTTTTTCTTAAAAATAATCTGCAACCATTAGGTAAAATATCGTTTAAAAATGTTGTTAAAAATGTTTAATAAACATTTTAATTTAGTTGTTTTGGTCTCAAATTCATAAAACAAACGTAAGCGAAGCATTTCAAAAACATTTGTTGGCTCACACTTTTGATTGCAGTTTTTTATCTTGTTTTAAAAGTTTTTTAATGCTGAATTATTCATCATTTTTTTTGTGCTGATTTGAGAGGAAGCAGATTGAATGAATGAATTGTGTTGAGCTCAAGTGATTTATAAACTGACAAACGATGACAGTTGTTACTGGTTGCCGTTTATTTAGTTTTGTTTGTTGTTTTTTCTTTGTTATTTGTTGCACATGTGTGTTGCATGTGGGCAACAGAGGTATATAGAAAAAACGCAAATGCAGAAACGTGGCCAAAGGAGGGGTGGGATTTTAAGTTTTTAAGTTAAGATTTTAAGAAAGGAAACAATTAAGAAATTATTCAAAATATGTATGTTATATATATAAAAACAGCTTTTGTTACAAAACAATATTTTTTAAAGCAGAAAGAAAGAAAGATTTTTTTTTATTTGTACCAAATTCATATAATTAACTACGCCATAGTCTTCTTTAACCATTAAACAAACCTATAGTTTAACAAAAGGAAACCAAAAGTGCAAAAAAACAACAAAAAAACTAAATCAAGACATACGTTACGTGTTGTTATATGTAGCTGAAACTGTAGTAGTCGTAAGGATCACAGCAGTAGTCTTGTTGCCAGTAGTCGTCACATTATGAGTAACAAACGTCAAAAATTGCCATGATCGCCAAAAACTGATAGTGTCACAACGCAATGAAGTTGTGTATGTTGTTGATTTTTTGATTTGATTTTTTTTTTATTGTTGCTGTTGTTAACTAGATACGGTAGCCGTAGAGATGCTAACGATGTAAAATAACTTGGTTGGATGACAGCATGTGGGCGTTTTTATAATTTGGTCCCACAAATACTAAAAATCTCAGCTTTTGTGTAAACGAGTTAAACTCAACATTAACTTTAAAAGAAAAATATATATAAAATGTAACAATTATTTGCCACAAAAATAAAAATAGAAACGTTATTTTTTTTTCATTGAGTGTTAAAACTGTATTAATAAAAATGGAGACATTATTAATTATTTTTACTGATTATTTTTGCTTTAATTTAATGCACAATTTTAAGCATCCTTCTGGCGTTTAAAATTATTATTGATACAAAATAAGAGAGAAAAAAAGTTAAAATAAAAATCTACCAATTATTTTAACGCCCACTTGTTAAAGATATTTGTATGTATGTATGTGATTTTTTGAAAACAAATGCAATGAAATAGACGAGAATTCATTTTATAAAGTTTTTTTTAATATGGAGAAAAGTGTTGACAGTAAACTTAATATAGAGAATTCAGTTAATTCTATAGACAACTGACAGTTTTCTATAGGTTTCAAAGCTGGGATACTGAAAACCGAAAGCTGATTACTATAGACACGCGACAGACAACTTTATAATGGTCCGTAGAGAGCCGATAGACATATTTCTAAAGATGCGACAACAGTGATAAGATTTGCGACTGTATCTACCGTGATGATGTAACCTAATTGTAGTATTCTTACTTGGTTAAAGACAATTTATCGTTACTGTGTGTGTTGCAAGGATAACAAATGTCACAAGCTTTGTTCATTACTGCCTTAAAGTTTTGGTTATCCATTTCCTGCCATCTGGGCTGCTGACTGCACAACAGATCCTATAGGAATATATTGAATTTGGCAGATCAAAGTTCGTCACTAGTACGAGCATTGTAATGCAGTTTATTAATTGGCCTGTCCAGGTTCGTACCCAAGGTCTGCTTCCATTGGCAATAAATATACACAAAGTGTTGTTGGTTTAATTTAAATACAGCTTTATTTATTTATTTACCTATTCTACTGTGTTACTCGGGGACTCGAGGTAATGCACTAAATAACACTCTAGAAACAAAGGCAGGATATTATTCGGACACGAACGGCGATCGGTTACCAGTAGTCGGATTAAGATCGTATGATATTTTAAAACTTTGGCAAAATATCATGCAAGTAGCTATACGACGGGGTTAAATATGAATCAAACAATATCCTCGAAACAAAAGCAGGATATTATTCGGATGAATATGGAACAGGCAACGAACGGGTATCGTAGGTACTTCTAGCAGACTGAGGCGAAGTATAGCGAGATTCATACCCCGAGGACTGCTCGTCTTCGTTGATTTTAACTTGACTTCTTATTAAAAAATAATATAAACCAAACGGGAATTATAACTCATACTGGTACTCAACATTGGGCATAAGAATAATTTATTATCATAAGGCTTAAAAGCTACTGGAAAAATATCTGTGGGAACAGTAGTCTAATAGCCATTGTCTATTGAGTAATTATAAATACTTATGGTACGTTACAGCATCAAGCAGTACCAATATTAAACTGCAGCAGCTTTGCTGCAGGACGTTCAAACGTTTTTGATTACCCGAATATCACTCATTGCCAATTCTCTTCCCACAGTTTAGGTGGTAACCATAGCCACCACGGTTATCACGAAAAGACCTTGAAAACAGCCAAACCAGGACAATTTCTGTGGAAAACAACTTAAAAAAACGGCATTTTTATTTGATTATAAAGTCTAGTACTCTGTTTAAATTTGTAGAATTCATTGAGCAACGTGGAAAATTTGACATGCAACATTAATGTCTATCTCGCGTTTTAATAGATTTTTAACGTTTTAACTGCATCCAAGTCCATATATATACATACTACATTATTTTTCATTCGTAAACAAAACCCTTATGAGCCGTTTTCTTTGAAAATAATAAAGTCCATTTTGACAAAAAATTAGTTGTTGATAAAAATTAATACAATTTATGAACTTTTTATTTATAAACTTTTTTCAAAAAATCTTTAATAATGTTCATTGTTTTTATTATTACAAATTTTCGTTGCTAATGAAGTTACTCAAATTATTCAAATGCAAATCCAAATCAATATCTCTTTATAAAACAAAATACACTTACATCATTTTCAAAGAAAACGGCTCAAATATTCCGCATGAAACAACTGCGATATATGAGCCGTTTATTTTGAAAGTGGCATAAGTCACTTTTTCAAAAAAATCGAGTTAATGGCAACACTAAATACAATTGAACGGTATCTTCTCATTTTTAAAAAAATCTCGACTTAAAAAAAGTGACTTATGCCACTTTCAAAATAAACGGCTCATATGTTATTTCACTTGTTGATTGAAAATGTTGCCAGATACATACATTTCATCTGTTTTTCACAAAATGAACAGAGTACTACTTCTGCATAATTTTTTTATGAAGAGTTCATGTTAGTCTTTTTATGTGTATTTTGAGAGAAATGTTGAAAAAAATAAGAGGCTTAAAACAAAGCAAGTGAAGCATTTTTAATATATTTTAGAAATTTACATAATGTGTTTGTCAAAGTCAATCAATGATTTTTGTAAGATTTGTGTGAACAAATGTTAAAATCCAGCAGTTAAAGTTTTGTAAGTTTAAATGCCAAAATAAATTTTTAAATTGTTTTTTATATAAAAAAAAGTGCCTTTTTTAGCAAAATTTAACTTTCAATATTCGTTTACGATTTATTATTAGATTTATTTCCACAATAACTTGCTTATTAACAATAACTTTATTATTTTTTTACAATAATTCAAAATGATTCTTAATCAAATTTGTAATATTTTGTTTTAATAGATTGTAATTGGATTCATCAGTACAATTATTTGTGGCAAAATCTAAAAAAAAACTGCAAAATGTCGCATGTATACGACAGTCACAAATAATAACAATAATAATAAACATTCACTTTTTAATTTTGCAAAAAACACATACACAAACAAACATGTATCCATATGAACATACACACACACATATACATACATATATATATATAAAATTTATGATTAGGAAATATATTACGATTTTAATACATGGTTTTGGCAATAGAAAAAAAAACAAAATCGACCGCTAACTCGATAAAAAATATTCAATGAATTGTTTATTTTTGTTGTAGATTTTTTTAATATAAATTTTTATTCTAGGTTGTACTGGTTCAGGGTCACTATTTGTCATTTTTGCCACTTTGCAGTCGCAACGAACCCGTATTCTTGGCAACTTGCACACCAATCGCAATGCCAGAGACTCGAGAATGTGTTGTGCAGGGAGCCACAAATGTCTTTACAACGATACATTCAATGGACATGAAAATAGCACACATTGACAAAAAGTAAGTTGAACTAGTTTTGCAAAGAGAAAAAATAATAATAAAAAACAAACTTTAAATAAAATTTAATTTTTAAAATTGCGAAGGCCAATTTTGTGACATTTGTGTGTGTCGTTCTTTTTTCTACTAATCTTTTTTTTTTGTATTATTATTGTGAACTATTTTTATTTATTTATTAAATAAAACATTTTTCAAACATTTTTTTTTATTCGTTGCAGTGGTGAATTTCATTTAGGTTATACAAGATGTGATATTCAGGGTTTGTCCTGGTATAGTCTAATACATTCCGATAATTTGCGAGAGGCTCAAAGCAAACATAGACTTAGTAAGTTTTTTTTTTAAAGTTCATATAAAAAGAAAAGTATTTTTGTTTTATTTAAACTGTCAGATTTTTAAGTTGCTTCAATATTTTGCACAAAACCTATTTTAATCTGTCTGTTACAAAATTATTTTGTTCTATCAATACAAGGAAAAGTGTTTTTGAGCTGCGTCATAATCTAATTATATTTTTTATGCCTTTTTTAGTAACTCAGTCAGAACAGGATCGTTCATGTATTTTATTAGTTCGTATGCAGCGGCGACAAGGGGATTTTATATGGACCCATGTCGTATTGCAAGTTCGAGATGCCCAAGATACCAATCAACAACCAGTCATTGTTTGCACCAATCAAGTATTAAAGTAAGTTTATATGTATAGCAAAAATATTTAAGTAAAAATGCTTAAATTTTAAAAATAAACGAAATAAGGTCGTGTATGACCGAATAGCTTTTTGGAAGTGCCTTACTTTAAACTAATTATTTTCCATCGGTGTTTCTATAAAAAATTATTTTTGTTCCACTAATCGGTTTTTCACCGTAAGACCGATGTTTCAATCGAAAACTGTTTATTTACCATTAAACTGGTTTTTTTAAAACCCGGGTTTTAGCCAGTAAAAAACCGGGTTTTATCCGTATTGCCAAGATTTTACCATTAAGCCTGTGATATTTGTCATAATTTTTCTAAACTAAAAAAAAGTTTTTTGTTTTTAAATTTGAAAAAAAGGTTTTTCACTATAAAATCAGATTTTTACAAACAAAATCTGTGGTTTTCCAAAAATCTCTTAATATTCTAAAAATCAGATTTTTCCGAAAAACCTGTTTGCCACCAAAAACATTGCACTTTTGTAGAAAAAAACAAAGTTAAAGAACAACCGGTTTGCATCATAGAATTAAGTTTTCACTTTAAAACCATTTTTTTGTTGCATTATTTCAGAAATTTCTCCATGAAACCGGTTATTTCATAAAAAAAAATCAAGTGTTTAGGGTTTTTAATCATAAAACCGGGTATTTTAAAATTTCGATTATATACGAAAATTTGCGTTTCGTAAACAGTTAAGCAGTCATCCAGATTAATAGTAGGGGTATTCGTTTAATCGCTTAAATGTCTCTTATACCTCTTAAACTCGTAAACTTTCATATGATATTTACCGTTTATGTGGTATAAGAGGCATTTAAGCGATAAAACGAACACCCATAGTATAAATAACGAATTATTTCCTTTAGTGAACCCTACAAATTCGTTACACTTAATTGAAAATTATCAAACTTTTCTGTTTAACTTTATTTTAGCGAACGCGAAGCCTCTGTTATGATACTCAACTCGTGGCTTTATCACTACTACACCGTACAGTCAAAAATCCAATTCGGTCTACCTTACGATGGAGGCACTAGAGTGCCTGCCACTCCGCCCACACCGGGCACGCCAACATCTGTTTATTACCACCACCATCACATACATCATCATACACCAACATCGGCCTTCTCACCTACCTCTGTGGTGGGGTCACCCTATTCAGGGCTACATCATCCAAATAACCATCATCAGTATCATCATCATATGGCGCCTTATGGTACATTTCATGCTTCAACGACGGCAGACAATATAAACATCCCCACACCTGTTCTGCATAGAACAAACGGTGTTGGCGGTGCAGGTGAGATAATGTTGGAGACGCATAGAGGAGAAACTTTAACTAGTGATATAATTATAAGTCATACTAAAGGTGGTATAGAGCCTGTGGATTATAGTCAATTGGGTGGTGTATCGAATCATTCTATGTCACCCTCTAGATCGCCGCTTTCTAACAAATCAAATGCAGCTGCTGAAATGCGTTGTGAAAGTGCGAATAGTTCTATATCAAGTCACGCCTCCGCAGCGACTAGTTATACTTTGTCATGTGCCAGCCATAGTAGAACTACTTCACCGCTAGCCAAACGTAGAGCGTTGGGTAAATTAGAACCAATTTATTTTCAGGAAAACTCCTCAGAAATGCCCCAGCATGAGTTGCAAAATGAAATGGATTCGGTTTATCAAGTACACACCCATCGTGCCGATTCTCATTCATCGGTAATATTTGCCACTGTAGTACCTACCCGCAGTCGTTTGTTGAATAAACTCTTGCCACCCGATCCAGCTGATTTTATGGATCAATGGAATCCCAGCCCACCTTGGTCGGAAAATAATCAAAAATTGTCTTTGGATAATTCCTCTTCCTCACAACAGGAACTAAGTCCCTGCATAACGACAACACCACCCACACCTACTAGTGCTCCGCCTTCTGTGAGGCCGGCCTCTACGCCTGGCGTGCATACCTTAGGTTCAGCTTTCTCTTTTGAATGGATGCCCGATCAGTTGGTGCCAGTTGTGGACTCTTGTGTTACCTGCCTAAATTCTGAAGGATTGCCGGTATTTGTATCAAATCCTCATTCCAATTCCCATCCCCACCATCATCATCATCATCATCACCATCCTCCTCAACATCATGTTCATCATATGGCTGCACATCCGGCTCATCATTCTGCCTGGACGTCTCATATGATTTCAACAGATCATTATAATCATCTGGTCACGAGTCCAAATCAACGTGCTCTTAGTCTAAATGAAACAATATCGCAGCACGAAAGGAACGAAGGTTTGGAGGTGCAAACTAAATGCGAGAGAATTGACGACTTAACGAGTTCGAATGGTGAGTAGATAAATAATAAACTGTAGATTTGTTTACATGTTGTCGGTTGCAAATATTATTCTGGTGTTTCTTTAAAGCCTTGAGGCAGACATGTTAAACAGATTTGTAAGACAAATATAAAAAACAACCTATTGGCAATTGGCTAATTTTTGCATATTTTTTTAATATTTTTCTCTACAGATTCTGAACATCATCACACAAGTCACTGAATTAAGAAATGATAACAAATTATATGGAAAGTGCAGGTTATATTTTAGTGTAAATTAATTATTATACAAAAACTCTTTTACAAATTATTTTATTAAAAATGTCTGGTACATTTAATGCAACTGTAAATGCAACTAAAAAATTCTTCCTGATATTAAAAAATAAAACTCAAAAACCGTTAAAAACATTTTGAACTCTAGCCAGTTCATTTTAGCAAAGTTTTACTGTATCAAAATAATAAAAATAAAAAAAACGAACAGAAATGTTAAAATTAAACTGCGAAAAACAATTGTAATTTATTTTTATTTTTTATGGCATAAAGCACATAAATTAGCTTTTAAATGGAAAAAAATAGTGCAATTTTTTTATGAACTAACTGAATATACAATAAACTATGAATATTCATTACAGATAAGAAGAGAAGTACAATATTTAAGTTTAACACAAAAAAAAACACATAAAAATTACAAATAACTTTTTTAACAACAAATTTTAGTATTTAAAAATGTATTTCACTAAGAACAAATAATTAGAGAACAAAAAGCTATAACAAACATACTTGGTATGTCTAATTCATTAAATTAAGTAATTTTTTTATGTATATTAAAAAAACTTTATTATAATAATTATTTTATTTAATTTTAAATAATAGATATTTTTTTAAATTTTGTATAAAAATATAATAAATTTTTTATATAAATTATTAATTTCAATTAACTAAAGAGAAGCAAATAAAATTTAATTTTATTAATTTAATAATGAAAACAGAAGTGATTTTTTTATTTCTTGGCAATTAGGGGATGGAGACCTAAACTTAGTTAAAGATGCTGGCTTAGGGTGCTTCAAAACTCAATTTTCAATCAAAAAACATATTGTTTTCAATTTGTTAAAAAAAAGTTTTGTCAACATTTTTTTTAAATGAAAATATTTTAATTTTGCTTGATACAAGTTATTTATTTTTCACAACTTTTGAATACATTATACTAAAAATATTGAGCAGATTAAAAAATAATGCAGACAAGTCTTTGAGGTATAAGTTTACATCTTTCTCAATTTATAGTGAAATATAAGAAGCAGCCCCTTTAAATTTGCTTTACCATCATTAATT
>NDXZ01001590.1:0-50269 GCA_003055125.1 Paykullia maculata
AACGGGTAGAATTTTTTTTTGGTACTTTTTTGGGGCCCCTTGAACTTCTTAACCAATAAACATAGAAATTTTATTTTAACTGCATTCATCACATCTCCGAAAAATATGAATAAGTTTTTGGTACTTTTTTGAAATTCGATCAAATAGGGATAAAACTCGTACTTATTTTTGGTACTTTTTTAAAAAAAAAATATTTATTTGAAAAGGTTCACTTAAGCTTCTACTACTACTTAAACGACTATTTGAGAAAAAAATTAAGATATTAGAATGGGGACTAAAAAAGTATCAAAAACGGGAAAAACCGGGAAAATGCGTTTAATAGTAAATTACTGGGCAAAATTAGGTAAAATTTGAAACACGGATTCCTTTAGACATAAAAATAGTATGTTATAATAAAATTTAAATAACAATAATAATAATGGGTTAGAGAAAGGGGAAAATTCGGGTAAACGGGGGGCGAAAAAGTACTTTTTAAAACTTTAGGGTATTTTTGCATTTTTTGAGTCTAAAAACTTAAAACTATGACCTATACTATGAACTATAACTATGATAGGGGGGCGAAAATTTTAAGATTAAATAAATTTTAAAAAGTGCGCTTACGAACTAGCGGGCTTAAAGCTATTGTACGAATAAAGGAATATTTTCTTCAATTACAAATTTTAAAATCTAAAAATGCTTTAAATATTTAAAAGTTTTAGAATGAACAAAAAAGACAGTGTAAAATTTTTTTTTAACATTCTAAACGTATTTAGAACAGCATAACGTTTTAGGTAAGACAAATTTAAACGGGGCTTAAAGCAAAATCAAGACCTATTAAATGAAAACGAAAATTCTTTGATATTAAACTATTAAAGGCATTTTTATAAGAAACTTTGACCTTAGAGGTCATCAACTTTTAATTGCAATTTAAGGACTAATCAGTGCAGTGATTCTGTGATTTCTATGCAAATCATCGGAATGAGTTTTTTGGTAGTGCCCGGCTTTCACAGATCGCAGATTTAAGTCATTCAGAGGATTTCAAATGGCTGAAAATTATAAAAATTATACATATTGCATCTTATCGAACATAATAAGAAGTCTAAATCTGGTTAAATGAAATCAAACTTCACACAAAAGATAGTACATACGTCCTAGTGCATAGGACCTACTTATCTCTTATAAAAATTAGGTTGACTTTTCAACAAATAAAAATTAATCGAATTTTTATTGTAACAAAAACGCAAAATTCCCACTTTAAGTTTTAGCTTGAATTTTAAAAACAGCCCCTAATATTTTTGGGCTTTAAAGGCAAACATTTCTGTTTAAGGAAGTTTTTTGAGATCATTTAGTTCGTAAAACTGAATAATTATAATTCTCTCAACTCTTACTACGACTTTATTAAAATTATTTTGTTGCAACATCTAGTTAATCCGATTGGCTAAGAGTAAGGTTGAGACAAAGAATCTAATTTTTCATTATATTAATAATTACTTTGAGAAATTTGCTTATAATATTAAAGTAATTTAAATTATTGTCTTAAGATTGTAAATAATGTGCTTATAATATAAAAAAGAAGGAAAATATTTAACAGAACACCTTATCAGTTTTGTCTGGAAGGGATAGTTTTCAATTAAACAAAAACTATATAAAACTGAGATATTAAAATTATTTTCTGTTACATATATCCAATTTCAAAATAAATAGGTTCATGCAAATCAATTTATAAATGACTTTTCGTCTAAACAGCAGTAAGTAAATTTGATTTTGGTTCAATTGTTAGGCCACAAAAAAAACCCAACAATCAGCACTACGTGCCACAATCTACAACACCCAAGTGAACCACCACATTCGACTACTGGCTATAAAATAATGTAACAATGAAACGGTCTCTGGCCCGTTTAAGAAGTGTGTTTGTTCATAAATTTATTAAATTTTTTTCTTACTTTTTGCTTTTATATTTTCTTCAGTTGTTTTTTTCCATATTTAAACAATGGAATTTGTTTGTGTTTTTAGTTTTGCATTCTATATTCCTCAAACATATTGATGCTTACAATAAGAGTATATCACGATTTATAATATTTCGTAGGGTTTATCAAAAATATTGCTGCAAGATATACTTAAAGAAAATATAAATACTTATTTGTTAAGAAACAAAACAGACGAAACCTTTTTTTTCTTTAACAAAACTAATTTAAACAAGAGGAAATTTTCTACGAAAAATATTTAAATAAGTTTTTAGTTTGAGTTTTTAAAAGTAAATCATTCACAGTGGTTCAATTTTAATGGGGTTCAATAGATTTCCAAATTTAAACGTGACTTCTTTTTTTTTATTATATTTTTCTAGTACTTAAACATATTTTCGCTAAGTGTATTAATATTGTGAAATTCACTTATAGGATTTTATTTTAGCGTTTAGGTTTTTTTGTGTCGCGTTTAAAAATATGTAAAAGAAAATTTCAATTGAGCGGATATTTGTATACTGATAAGACACATTAAAAAGTCAACCCGGCTACTGTTTGTTGTTCTGTGCTTTTGCCGCATATTTTTGCTTTTCTTTTTTCTTTTCCTTTTTGAGACCATTGGCATTGATGATGTTGGTCGATTGGTTGATTGAAAATTCTAGGAAACGCTCATGAGAATAATAAATATTATGCAAACAATCATTGGATGCAAATAAGCAAACGCAACACACACATACACAAACTTATTGAATGCAATAAACGTATAAAAATTATAGTAATCATTTGTAAACATTCCGATTAAAAAGCATTTCTTTAAGACATTGTTCGCCCAGCACGATCGATAAATATTGATGGATACTTACATGGATCATGGATGTTTTGAGGTGAAATATATTAATTGATTCTCGGTAAAGTTTAATAAGTTTTATCTAAAATTTTAGGAAAATCTGAACATATTAGTAAAGTTAGATCTAATAAAAAATTGTCAATTTAGGTTAAAAAAGAGTTTTCAAATGATCAAGGTGACCAACCGTTCGCTATTATATTGAACACAATTTTAGCCTTTTGTATACAAGAGTTTAGCTACACTCTTTGTGCCATTTTTATACCCATTATTTCGAAGTGGCAAGGGCATATACATACCTACCTATAAGTTTGTCATTCAGTTTGCTATTTCCACAATATTAATTTGTGACCCTTTGAAGTATATATATTCTGGATACTTATTTATAGGGAATTCGGTTTACACATATCTGTCTGTCCGTCTGTCTGTTGAAATTAACTTTTCTTAGCTCTCTGATGTCCTATTATCTAAAAGTCAGTAGAATTAGTAAATAAATGCCTGAGATATAAGCGAAAAAAGACGAATACTTTTCTGTTTTACACAAAAATTAATTATATGTATTTTTGCGGAAGAATGACCTTTGGGACATCAGAATGCGAAAAGGTATGGGCGAAAAAATTATATCGAAGAAAAATTTATATTATAAAACAAGTCAAATTTTCTAAGACTTTAATTACCTTTCGGACATGTATGTACACGTGGTAAAGGGAATATAAGGTTTAGCACAGCTGGATATGGCGCTCTTTCTTGTTTTTTAACCATTAGCTAACTTCTGAAAGTGCAATGTATTTTACCGTTCTTACGCTAACTTACTTTTTTCTATTCAAATCAAAAAAATAAAACTTAATGTTAATTTATATCAAAATGAGCACAGTAAAAACTAAATTGTTAAAAACATATAAAAATAGAAAGAATTTAAAATTCTAAGAGCTGTTTTTAAGTGAAAATGTTATAAATTTGCTGTTGTCATCTTGTCTTGTTAAATATCTTCTTTGTGTTAATTTTTCGCACTTCGCACTAGCGAGACTGAAATTTGTGGGATGAATACCTTTAGTATTTAAGCATTGGAAAATTCTAAAATAATATTGAAATCTTTTAAACACTCTTCATTATATAATTCAATTTTGAAACAAATACATATGTATATGTATGTATGTATAGGTATTTATTACAATTAAGAATATCCGTTTGCAAAAAAAAATTAATTTTGTCCATTTTTAAAAAATTTCGTTGATACCGAACTTAATATAACATTGGAACGTAGTGTATCATTGAAATAATATTTTTACGTATATTTTTAAAAATTTCGTTTTGATTTTTAATTAAAATATAATGATAAACTAAGGAAACAAGAAGGATACGAAATCTAGACCTGTTCTTTGTCGTTACAGTTTTCAACAAGATTTGTACTTAAATAAGTTGTTAATACTGATTGTTTAAATAACAAATTAGAAAAACGTATGCATTTATAAAAGTTTAATGATGTATTTGTTTCGTATGTTTATGCTTCTAACGTAGTTAACATGTCTGTTCATTCTTTTTGACTATCTAATTATGGCGCTTAAAAGAACTAAACTTTAATAAAAAATAATTTTGTTTTTATTTACTATCCCGTAAAACTTATATGTAGCACCGCTTATTTAATATATCATTTAAATTGAATTACAAACCGACATGATTATGACATAAACTGATGTCAGAAATCTCCTTAGTGGGAGTTTGCATACTGACATAAATAAATCTTGATATTGCAAATACAAAACCATTTTAAAATTAATTAATTCAAAGCAGTACTTCTTTCTACTTTTAGGCTTCCTCTTGCAGCCATTTCGTAAACCAAAACGTGTACGAACTGCATTCTCGCCCACGCAACTGTTAAAATTGGAACATGCATTCGAAGAGAATCACTATGTGGTTGGAGCTGAACGCAAACAATTGGCACAAAATCTAAGTCTAACTGAAACGCAGGTAAACTCTAACTTTATTTGCAATTTCTTTTAATAAAATTAAGTTTTTCCTAATAAGTTTAAATGTTTTAATTAAGTTAAAAAAAATATTAAAATACAATAGATCGATTAATAGAAGGAAATCCGTTTTAGCAAACCTAAGGCATTCAAAAAAAATATTAAAAGTCCGTCGGTTATTATAATTGTTAGAAAATGCCGACGGATATCTAAATAAGATACAGACATTTTTGACTTTTGAATTAGTCCTTAAAATTTTTACACAAAAACAACACCCTGTGTGGTGTAAAGGATGAGGCAACCTAAAACCCATATTTAACTTTTACCAAATACCTGTCTTATTTTATTTATTCTTGAAAAGAAAAAACGGCAAATTTAGATTTAAAACTTACATACTCCATTCACATTTTATAAATTTTTATGAAATTGAAAACGCAAATAATATTATCGCAGTTTTAGTAGTCATCAAATAAAATAGAAAAAAACGATTGAAGTTAATGTTCTTCCCAAGCGTTAAGTGATTGCATGTCAAACGGTCGTTAACTGGACTTAAGTGGCTAGAATTATTGGGTTTAGTAAAATGTTTACCCCTTTTTCCACTGTCCTACTCATTGCTATTCAATAAGGGTTGCAGGTAGGTAGAGAAAATTATCAACAGCCAAAATGACTCCTGACACCCTTTAATGCCTTATGCTTAGTTTAACTGCCACCAAAGAGTATGTCAGCCTGTTTGCCTGGCTGCCTCTTTAGAATGATTGGTATGTTGGCTTTAATGGGAGTTAAAAGGTGTGTGTGTGTGTGTGTGTGTGTGGTAATGGGGGGGAAAAATTAAATTGCAAGAAAATTACAGTTGCCCAATATAGGTAAACGCCTGCTAAATATCACGTTACGTTACCATTATTAAGTGAGAATTTACATGGCAATATTTCACATACATACGCACATACATACGTTACAGTTTAAGCTGCAAATCCAGTTAAAACACCGCATGTACGAAGACATTAGTCGTAAATTGTTTAAAAGTTTAGTTTATTAGGTGGGGCATTAAGTTTAATTTAAAGCCTTCAAATATTATGCCCAGCCAGCTAATTAGAGTTATTTAAAAATATATTGTAGTTTATCAAACAAACAATCTCTCACACCTACTCCCACTTTATATTTTCGCTGTTCTTCTAGGTAAAAGTGTGGTTTCAAAATCGTCGCACTAAACACAAACGCATGCAACAAGAGGGCGACAGCGATTCGAAAAGTCAAAAGGGCAGTCAATCTGGTGATAATGAGGGGAAAAATGACAGCAGTCAAACTAGTTTCGAGGATCAAGATGACTTGGATATGGCCGATGGTGAGGTGGATGATGAGGAGGAAGATGAAGTCATTGATATGGATGATTACGATGACCGTGAAATGGATGCGGAGGAGCGAAAGCGTATGACAGAACATTTTCAAGAAATGCAAAATCGTCATTTTGCTCACAGTCAAATGTTTCAGCAACACAATCAACAGCATCAGCAATTTTTGCAACAACATTTCCTGCAACAACAACAGCAACATCAGCAGCAGCAACAACAAATGTACGCACAAAATGAACATCTTCGTCAGCAACAACAACAGCAGCAAGAAAATCAAGAACGTCAGCAAGCGCCTCCAACGCCTGTACAAAAACATTAGCCGCCTTCTTTTAACAAAATGTTTAAATAAAATTGAATTTCTAGGCAAATTTGTATAGCAATACAATTAAGAACGTTACAGTCGGTCAAGCCTGACTATATTATACCCTACACCACAAGGTGCTAAATCTATATTGCAATTTTTAACAGCTTTATGGGCGCTTCGGAAAGTGGGCTTTATACGGAAGATAGGACTTTAATAATTAAAAATTTTTTAGAGAAATGATAGCATTAAACTATTTTTATAAAACTTGATTAAAAGGGACACGAATTTCCCGTACTTTCTCGTACGATCTTCCCGTAACTTTCCCGTAGTTGCCAAACTAAAGTAACGCAGCTATTTTCTTTACAATCTAAAAGTATTTGTTTGTTAAATTATTAGGGGTTAGTGAAGTTAAAACGATTGAAATCAACATTGTTGTTTTTAATATTTAATAACAAAATATTTAAATATTGAAAAGTGGCCAATTCACTTAAAATAGCTATCAAAATTTTGATGCCTGAAAGTAAGAATTATATGAGAGTTAGGGCTAATAACAGAGTTCGGTAAAATATTTGTGTAAATAAAAATTTTGCTTGTGTTGAGTTATATTTAAAAGTCATTATTTATAAGCCAGTTATAAATATCAAAGTCCAACATTTGTTGAAATGTGTTGCATATTTTTAGATGAGCTTTTATTACAAGGTTAACATAGAAATTGGTGAGGTTAATCCAGGTATTTATAAAGCACATTCTGCACACATCGACAGAAGAAGTTCTGGTCGTAATAGTGGTGTAGGGTATAAATAATAGGGGTATTCACCCACTATGTAGCAGTTTTCGGCATGTCTTGAATAACTATAAAATTAAAAGAAATACTTTTTTATAAAACTTATCGATTGAAAAATATATATTAATAATGCAAATATTAAATGAATAACCATAATATTTTATTAAAATCAACTTAACTTTTTTTTTTAATTTAAATTTTCAATTAGTTTTAAACAGCCGTTATTATATTTATTTTTTCTTTTAGAAATTTTAGTTGTATTTAAATTTTTGTAAATATTGTATTTAAATAAATCGTAATTTAAAAAAAAAACAGCAAACAAACGAAATATTATATAAAATATAATTGTAAATTATGTCTTTCTTAGTTCCTTTAAAATAAAAACTTATTATCTGTACATTATTTATTTTCAATTAAAAAAACGATGTTCTTAGTTGAATACGACAAAAGAGAATATAAAATAATAAATTCTAAATCGTTGAAATGAACACAAAAAAACAAACCAAAAATTTTGTAAAAAATTCATTTATTAAAAATTTTAAAAAATTATCTTAAAAAATTCGGTTTTATTTTTGTATCATTCGTAAGATTTTACAATAAAATTAAAAATATTTGAAACAGTTTTAGAAGCTTTTGGAAAGCAAACAGAAATGGTGAAGCACTAATACCTGAATCTTTAAGAATTTGTTTTCGAGTTTTGCGAGAAAAAAATAAAACAACAAAAATTGTTGTATAGAAAAATGGTATAAAGGTTTTTTTAATATTAATTTTTGTACAGGACAATGACGAGGATGTGGTAGGCAAATATCCCATTTCTTTTTTTCAATACAATTTCTGTTTATAAAAACTTTTTTAATTGTTTATCCTTTAATCTTTTATTTAAACAAGTAAGAGCACTATATATGGCCAAATCTTATATACCCTTCACCACGTGTATTTATGTATGTACGTCCTTACATGTCCGAAAAGTATTTGAAGGCTTAGAAAACTTGAATTGTTTATGATATTAATTTTATTTCATAAAGGTTTTTCGCCCATATCTTTGCTGATCCTGGGCCAATTAGTACATTTTTTTCAAATTTCCCAAAATGGCATGTCTTACCCATAAATATAATCATTTTTGTGTTCAAAAAAAATGCGAAATTGTTTTTTGCTTATATCTCGTTAATTGTCTGATTTTGGTGATTTTCAATAACAAGAATTTCGGGGATCTTTCTGATTGTTTGATAGCAGTAACGGATCCGTACGACATCGGGGGGCTGAGAAAAGTTGATTTCAACAGACTTACATACTGACAGACTGACATGGCTTAATCGACTTCCCTATTAGGATTCAGAATATATGTACTTTATGCGATAGCAAATGAATATTGAAGAAATTACAAACGGAATGACAAGCCTATATATACCCTTGTCACCTGTGGTGAAGGGTATAAAAAGGTTATTAAATTACACTACTTTACAAATATAAAGTTTTTATTTGCTTAGCTGTTGTTGGCTATAAATGAAAAACAGATTTCAAATTTAGCAGTATAATATTTTTATTAGTTTTCTAAATATAGCTTTATGTCAAAAATGAAGGCAGTTGCATGACATATATTAGTATAACTGTAAAACGGTTTGTCTTATTCAACTTAAACATAAATTCAAAAATAGCCAGGAAGCTATGATAATATTATTTTAAACTTGCTCAGTAGTTTTAGAGATATTGGGAAACTTGTGACAAAAAACAATCACTTCAATCACAACAAATAAATTTTTTGGTCTGGTAGCATATACTGCTCTCCTAAAAAAGAAAGTCACATCTCCATTTTAGTAATTTTGAGTTATTTAGCTTCTACGTTCTTTATCTTTCGCGCCTTTACATTAAACATTTTTAAAAAATTTAAATTTAGCTCTTTTTTTTATTGAAATTGGTGTAATTCTTAAGGTTTTGTTTAAAATTTTGTAGCAGAACCAATTTTCAAAAATTCATGTATATGTATGTATGTATGTATTACATACTTATTTAAAACTGTGTAAAAAATTTTAAAATTTTACCAATATTTTTTTAAAAGCCTTTAAATATTTTTTATTTCCAAATTTATAAAATTATAATTTCCGTAATTAATCATACAAATGCTCTTTGCTAAAAAAAATATATATATTTTTTCTATTACTAAATTCAATTAAAAAACTTATTTTCAACATGACATTTATAATTGTCATTTTCAAAGTAATTAAGAGTCTTTATATATATGGGGTTTGTTAAATTGTTTTTTTTTTATATAAAAAAAATAGTTATTTGCAATTACTAGTAAATGGTTAAATTGCGTTGTCTACAGTAGTGGATCAACAATATTATGTGGCTTAATATTACGATACGGATTAACTAACAACAAAATTAGCTTTCAACATTTCACAGAAATTTGATTTTTTTCTAACTTTTAAAGTGGAAATAAAAAATAAAACCCGTCAAATGGAGAACGCAGACGAAAGAGCAGTTTTAATATCATTCAGTGTTAATTTAAATTATAATTATTTTAATTACATTAAACCGGATCGCAAGTGACATCTAACAATTACGTTATTTGATGAAATTTAATAACAAGATTTTAATGTAGTTAAATGTTATAATTACCATAATGATGTATAACATTATTTTATTTAACTCCATTTGGAAGTTTAGTTTTTTTTTATTCATCTATCTTAGATAGAAGCGTGTACAAAGAGAAGAATTTGTTAAGCAACATGTACGTGTAAATGTAATTACGACTACATCGCGGCGGTCAGTACAAGTCTTTAAGTTGATATACTTACATACGTACTACGTACATACATACATATATGGCACGTATTAAATTACTGAAATGGCTTAAAAAATAAAATGTTAAATAACTAGTTACTTAAATATAAAAAAAACATATTTTCAACTAAACTTTAATCAAGCATGTTAAAAGTAACCAAAATACACTTGAAGAAATTTCTCTAATGTTTGTAGTAGTATTTTTGCGAACTGCTCTTAAAGTCCATACAAAAAAATTTAAAAAATACTGTCAAAACAAAACTCTTTGAATAAAACAAAAATGATAAGAAATGTATCTGGCAACATTTAAGCCACGTATAAAATCATACAAATAAAAACATCCTGAACATATCGCCAACGAAATCGATAAGCCCGAAAAGCCACAATAACATATTGATCTTGCATCGCCGAACCTTGGGACATTTTTATAGAAGGGCGAAGTTGCTCATTGGTAACAGTAGGATATCAAGTAATGTGGAAAATATTTTAATGTTCTGTCGATACTACAATGGATTGTGCTCTGTCGAAATACGGAAAGTTGCCTTTAATAACCGCAGAGAAGCAGTGGGGGCCATAAAAAAAAGGTCCTTCATTGATACTTTTCGTTTAAGGAGCAATTCTCTTATACAAACCTTTATATAGAAAAGTGTTAATCAAGTGTTCACAAACACTACCTTCTCTAACCTTTTACCGATTAACTATTTTTCTAATTCCATCACATTGAATATGTGCTATATTTTGAGTGCTAAAACTTATTATTACTTATTATTTTTACCCAAAACTTTTAAGTTAACAGCTCTAAATGTCTAAATCTCTTCGCACCCGTTCTTAATGGATAAATGACTCTACCATTTGTTTGTAGTGCAAATAAGTCCACAAGCTCTAATTAAAAAGCTGAGTAAAAACGTTTTAATTTCTTAAAATTTCAGAAAAATAAAATTCGCTCTATGTATTTATTTAATAATTATCAAAAAAACTGATGACTATTTTCAGAAAATAGTTGTTAGTTTTAATTTATGTTATTTATGCTTTATATATCTAAAATTAAGTGGTGTATTTAAAAGGTTTAGTTTTTTCACTGGTTTTAATGTAATTTTCAGTTAACAATAAAAAAAAGTCAAACGAAATGGCTGCAATAAAAACAACAGCATAAACCAATACACACAAGTACATGTGTGTATATGTATGTACATACATAATAAAGAACAACAGAAAAGTGACCGAATAAACAACTCATTCAGGCTAATTACTTTATAAACTTAGTTTTTTCTTCCCCCTCTTCAAACTACAACTCATTTTAATTTCTTTTTTGTTTATGTTTTTTCTTTTAATTTTTCCGTTTATTTATATTGTTGTTGCTGCTATTGTTTATTGTTGGTTTATTCGTAGAACTTGTTTGCATGTGGCAAACATGTTCCATTGTTACTGGTAACATTATCTGAAGAACAAACGAAAGCACTGCGAACAAAAGTAGCAACAAACGTAACGACACCAACATTAACAACACATATAAGAACAACACCATCACTATTAACAGCCAACTATAACAACATTAAAATAACAACCATTAAAAACACTTAACAATTTTATTTTAAATGAAATTTAATTGCATTTAAAATTAGTGTAACCACACCATTTAAACTTGACTTAAAAACACATACATACATACATACATGTGAGTATATGCCTTGATTGTTTATGTGTGTGTTTGCATACACATATTTATGTATGTATATATGATATAAATTTATTTGCAACAACAATAGCAGCTTTCAATGAAATTAAAGTAAATAAGACAATAAAACAAACATGCAACACACATATCACAATCATCTGAAAACAACAAATCTCATTACAGCAGAATGGGGAAAGTTAATGATGGGAGCCTACCACCATTAAACCCATCCCAAGTCTAAATGATATAATTGATCAGGTGGCAAAAGAACTAAATCATTAGGTAAAAATTAAATCAAATAAAGAAATTTATGTTTTTTTTTTGTTTGCCAACATAAATTTGTTTTGTATTTTTAAAAGAATCTTATATTAATTATACTGTAAAAGGACCAATCATAGCCCTTTTATTAAGCTTGAAGTTTAAAGGTTTTTTAATGTGGAAACTTCAAATTAAATTGCTTTAATATTTTTTATCATGAATTATGTTAATATTAATATTATATTATTTTAATGTCTTATGCAAAAATTTAAAATTCGCTAAAAATATCATAGATTATATTTACCTTGCTTGGAAGGTCCTCACCGAGTTATAAGCCAAATAAGACGACCACCAATTTTTTTTCTTTTACTCGAAAATTATTACAATTGTGTATTTTTAAAAAAATGTATTAATATACACACATAAGTACACGTAGTGAAGGGTATATAAGATTTGGCATAGTCGAATATAGCGCTCTTACTTGCTATTTATAGCACAGCAGTGATGGTTATTCTTCCTTTTTTTTAAAACCGCCTAGTCGCTATACAATGACAGTTTTTTAACAACATAATTTATGGCTTTTAAACAATTTTAAATCAAATAAACTTTAAACGTGCAGCTTTATAAAAGCAGTTCTCATATATTAGACAAAAAATTTAGTTTCAAATAATTAAATTCATTTTCTAAATGCACTATTAAAAAAATTGCAGGTATTATGCTGATTCGAGTCATTAAGCTGATTAATTGATTAAAATTTACAGTTGATTAAACTCCTTAAATTAAAAAAATAAATTTATATTTTTTTTTACAATTTTGCAAACAAAAAAAATTATATTTTGCATATCTGTTTGTTAAATTTGTTCTCCTTAATAGCAATTTTTATTTTTTACGATCATCATCATCTTATTTAATTGCTAGTAACTAAATGCACCTGGTTATTGGGAGGCCAATTTAAGTTGTGGTTTTCATTCGTTCTGTTTTCATTTTCATTTCGTGTCATTCACTTCATTCGAACATGCACCAATGAAATAATAAAATATTGTTAAGCCAAAGTAATTATAAGTTTTGCAGATCTTTTTATAATTTATTATTTATTGAATAGTACACTTGTTGTCTGTATATATGTAAGTATATACATATGTATGTAATTCAATTAAAAAGCCATTAAAATTACCCTCTACTGATAAAACGTTTATAATAATATACGACGAGTGTGCAAAAATACAAAGTATTTAGTAAAAGATATTAAATAAATACTCGTAACAGTTTTAACGTCTACAGAATTTTAAATGTAACTTTTTAAAAGTTAATTTTTCTTTTCCTTTATTATTATCTTTATATTCAACTGCTGCTTCTGCTGTTGTTGTTCAATTATAGTAATTGTATTTTAATTTAATTACCGCCATTTCTAATTTTGTATAAATTATCGCAATATATTTATATATTTAAAAGTTAGAAAAAAAAACAAAAACAACTAAAACTAAATGTTAATATTGCACGCGATATCAAAACTTCAATTTGTTTTTTTTGTTTGTTTGTTGCAGGCACTTACGTAGATACCAAGATACATACTGAACTATTTATTTGCACACAACCCTTTAGTTTGAAGCACAATTTTGGTAATTTTCATTTGATTTCATTTAGCAATTCATCATTGGCGGTTTAATGTCTGCAAAGTAGTTATGGAGGTTTAGAATCCATTAAATGAAAACTGTTTTTGGCACCGTAAGAAGTGTGCAAAAATTAAAAATAAATGTGGAAAATTAAAACTTGATTTATGTACATAAGAAAGCAATAATAATAACTTTATAGTTTAAATTTGGGATTTTAAATATTTTTAAATTTTAAACAACTTAGCCAACAATATCTTTGGAAAGTTTGATTAAGTTAGAAAAGCAAATCACCCTTGGTTTTTCTTAATTATTTCAATAATTCTTGTTATCTCATACCTTAAAAGGATACATAATAATAGATTTTTGTAATAATTCTTATAGAAGGAAATGACATGAGCCTCATTAAACCTATAGTGATGGGTAAGTGCTTTTGAGCTTAAAGTTGGTTCTGTTTCCTAATCTTTTTTATACGGAGATCAAATGGCTTTAGATGAAATTCTGCAGATGGTGACAAATGGCCAACTAGATATAAATATATCTAAACAATCAATCTTTAATTATATTTGAAAAATCTACTAAAAAAAAGCCATTTCGTACATAGGCTGGTCCTGATTTGGTGTTAGCAGGACTAAAGGGTGCAGATGTTGACTTTACAGGGCAGGAATTAAGGTCATCGATCGCCACATATATTGAAAAGTTTTAGGGGAATTATTTAAACATCAGTGTAATTAAATGTAAAATAAATACAAATGATGATATTTAATGTCATTTTACCGTATTCAGTTGGCGTGCACCCCCGTCACCCGTTAAGAATAAAACTTCACTTACTTGAAATATAGAATTTACATTTTAACCGTCTCTTGACTGCATGAATGCCTCCAACCTCTTATTAGAATACAGTTTTTTGGGACATTACCTTTACTTGGCTCAATCATATTCTTCGAGATTTAAAATATTCGAAAACAAGGCTGACAAAGTGCACTTAACTCATATCGTCCCATATTAGATATTGTAAAAGGTAAGCTTTAAATTTAAACCTAAAAGTTCTTAATTTTGTTACAAACTCAATCTCAAACTAGCTACGAACCACCAAACTTTTTAAAAATATTCGAAAAAAAAATTCTTTGGGACAATATGGGTTAGATCTCGGGCTCTGAAGGCTAATATATATATAAATATAATATAAATAAAAACGATAATTTTATATTAAAAACAGACCTTAAGCTTGACTAAATAACATATGTAAGTATAATATAATAATATAAAAGATTCTAAGCTATAGCTTAGAATCTTTTAAACCTTTAAACATATTTAAAGTATTTCATTCCAAAAATTTTCATTTAATCTTTGTTTTCGAACGTGTCTGTAACATGTCATTAAATCTCTTCATTTAAAACAATATTTCTCAGGCATATTTCTCCAACGGGGCACTTCTATTCTTATTATGGTGGGAATTCAAAGGTAAGAGCATGATTATCACGTTTTTCAACAGACAACAACTATAAATATATTTTAACCTCCTACTTTTTACAAAGAATTTCGTTGTCTTCTGTTTTAAAATTAGCTCAAATGTGTAATTTGACACCTGCAAAAACAAGAGTCTTTCCTTTTTTGTTTGTTTGTGGATGTTTTAAATAAATTAAGCAGCCATCTTCCACACCTTTTTATGCAAAATATTTAAATTTTTCTTTTCGCCAACTTTAAATTTGCTCATCTATTTAGTTGAAATAAAAACTAAACAAAAAATTGAAAGATGCCATCACCAATGGCGGGTTGTATGTAGTTGGCTGCGTAGAAGTTATATTCATTAAGTGAATAAGTTAAACGTAAAAGCGATTTTAGGTTCCAGCTAAATTCTTACCAGACACTTAGTCGCCATTTAGCCTAGCAAACGTCAACTACCACAGCCAGTCGCTTTACACAGCTTCCAAAAATAAAATAAAAAACCAACAAAAACAAAAACGAAAGAGGCAGACTCCAATGTCCACCAGGTTAAAAATGAACTACTTAATCTAAGACTAAACATCTATGTCGGCAGCCTGCAACAGAAAAAAATAAAAATTAGTAAAAAACGTAGCTTCGACTCATGGATTTGGATTTGGATTTGGATTATTTGACTTAATAAAATATTACCATTAACGTTAAAGCGACAAAATTTAAATCGCAATTTAGTTTCAAACATTATCAAGATAAAAACCAACAACTTGAAAGCACAAACCAGCACCATTAAGCGCTTTTTTTTTTTGCTATAGAAGATGATCTCTCTTTTTCCATTTAACCATTTATTGTTTCTTTATGCTTTTGAGCATAGTTTTACATTTTTTTTTTCTTCCACCAACAAAAGCAGGCAGCAACGCACGAACGGGGGAACGCATTTTCTGGCCAATTAATTAAGTCAGAATATGTTGTATTATTTGGTTTCTGGTGTTTAGTTGGCCGTATTTTACAGTTGTTGTGTCGCAGCAACAAAACCCAGTAATAAATAAACGTAAAAGTAAAGAGCTTAATTGGTTGTTGGTTGTGATCTTTTGTTTGTTCCAAATCTGTTGATTTTCTTGCCACTTTCAAACTGTCTCATGTGGTTGTTTTTCTGTTTGTTTTATTTAATTCACGTGAACCATTTAGTTGTTGGTTTTTTTTCTGTCTTTCGTAAAGTGTGAAATTCTTAGTATAAAAAAAAGATGTTTAATTTATTCACAGAAAATATCGGCCACTTTGAAATTAAACTTTTGTTTGGATTCAGCTCAGAGGATTTTATTGCTCTATTTTATGTTAAATGCTGTTGTTAACATAAGGATTGTAAAGAGTTTTTGGCAATGGCAAATTTATTTCATCAAAATATGCCCAAGTTATTTAAAAGTTTTTCAGCATGTTTGTTTGTTTGTTCAGTTTTAAAATTTTTTGTAAATTTCCGTAAATTTCTTTAATCACTTCTACATCTCTATCTTGTTAATAAACATCATTATTCATTCTTTAGTCTTATTTAGTCCTTTATTGCCAAAATTACTCGATTTAGTTTATAAATCTTTATACTTTTTAACAGTGAGGCCAAACGACATAAATCGCCTTTTTGCACTGTAATCGCCACTGATTGTGTCACCAATAGTTCATTTTTTCACCAAAATTTCGGAAAAGCCAAAAAAGTTTTTCATTTTTCTTTCAGGACATTAAAGTTGATCCTGGTGCCAAAAGTAGGTGTAAATTTGTTTTACAAGGATTGAGATTTAAATAAAATACAAAAGTATAGTAAAAGTAAAAGCAGCTAGAGTTTGTATCATTTCGGTGTAAGTTATTTACAACTTTAACTTATATTATTTAACAGAATTATTAAATATCGTATGTCATATTATATTTTACAGTTTAAACAGCGATAAAAAATCTCTTATTTCCGCCTTAAATTCAGGGGGCATATACAGCCCTATTATGGTTGACGTTGTCGTAGTCGTTTTTAAGTTATTAAAAAACTGCTGAATGATATAAATTGCTACACACTGTTTCTTACATTGCAGCGAACCTGTTGCGATAAATATAAAATCTAAAATATTTGCTTCTGAAAACAGTCTTACCGTTATTTTGTCGATGCTAGAAGTTTATTGCTTTCAATTTATTAAAGTCTCAAGCTCTTGAAAAATAGGCTAGTGAAATTTGTCTACACAAATTTATTGGAAATCCGACATGGTTAAGATAGCAAAATCTCTAAAAATGCCCAAAAGTACGGTTTGAAGAGTTTTACAAAAATACAAGGAAACCTCAAGTATTGAAAGATAAAAAAATGGTGTCAAATATAGCACCATGTGATAAAAAAAACTTCATGTAAAAGTGCTGAGGTCTATTAATACTAATCCTGGAATATCTGGCATTGATCGGGGAACCAGTATAAATACAATTCTCCAAATTCGCTTAAATGCAGTATTAAAGTATCGAAGGAGCTCTATGCTCTTTATAGGAACGATGGGAATATATATATGTATGTATATGTTATAAAATATCCAAATAGAGTGATAAGCAAGAACCAGTGGCTAAAAAACGAACTACATTGTTATACAATGAAAAATTAACGAAGTTTCAAGGCTGCATAATTATGGACGACGAAAAGTACGTTAACATGATCGGTTTTTAAAACACATAAAATCAGGTTTTATTCTATGACATTTGCCCATTTACAAATTGATTTTCTATCTGATTTCTATTTAACACTAAACCAAGTCTAAACAAGTACCACAATTATCTTAGAAATCTATTGTAAATTTAAAATCTGCGTAAAAGTATAATCTTATGAATATATTTATCTACTGAAAAAAGTTAATCAATTATGTTTTCTTTCATCAAAATTCGGACAACATTAAAAAACTATTACCAGAAAACAAAACCATAATAAATCCTAAACCATAACTAAAACCCAACAACAACAAAACACACACAGCAGAGAGACATAATTTTCAATTTGAAATCAGAGCAACATTATGCTGGCAATTGTTATCTTAACACTAGAATCATCTGTAACACGGTGACAATTTTTAACATGTTTCATTGTTTCTTTTTTTTTCTATCATACGGCATCGCAACTATAAAATGTGCGGTAAAGGTCTGTACATTTTTGAAAATAATCATTAAAATATGAATTACTAAGAACATTTCACTTTATCTTTATTTCTCTACAGTTTTATCATATCATTTATGTGGTGTAAATTTAATGTCTTCTATCAGCTTCTGTCTTTAAGGATAATCATTAAAAAAAAAATGATTTTTTTTTCTTTTGCTACTGAAGTACATACATACATACATATGTTGAAGTTAAATGATCATTTACTTATTGCATTTAATAACTAAATAGTTATTAACAAGTACATTTTTGTGAATGGAGTTTATTTGGAAATCATAAATGCTGCTGCAATGAATGATAATTATCTTTTAAACGTTGCAGAGCAAAAAGGTTTTATTTTCATTTTTATATGGAATTCATAACTGTTTGATGCTGTCAAAAAATAAAAGCATAAAATGACCGCTATTAAAAATGTGATATGATGTGATATTTTTTTTGTCCAAAGATTATAAATTACAAGATACAAAATGATCTTAACATGTTGCTGATAAGATTCAATGGAAAGAGTAAAATCGGCGGTTTAAAAGCGATTAGAGGTTCAGTTATTTAGTTTGTAAAATGTTAAGATTTCTTGTTGTTAATTTTTATCAAATTTTCTATTTAAGATAAATTTTTAATAATGATAATGTAAATTACATTGTGCAACAGTAAAAAAAAAACGCAAGAACGTGACAATATAGATTCGATTATACAAGCAAAGGGTAGTTAAACCCTGGGCAGATTGGTGACCATTTTTTAATGGGCATCAAAAGATCCTGAAAATGAGTGGGCCCCTCAAAAAAAGGTGTCATCTGTTACGTTCCTGCGTTTAAAAAAATATG
The DNA here is from genome assembly GCA_003055125.1 of Paykullia maculata. NCBI lineage: Eukaryota > Metazoa > Arthropoda > Insecta > Diptera > Rhinophoridae > Paykullia > Paykullia maculata. The sequence goes on from NDXZ01001590.1 coordinate 18,940, forward strand.
TTCATTTGTTGCATATAAGTCAGTTAATATCATAATTGTTAGCAGCATTACACTAACGGTCCAATATTAGGACTAGTATTCTATCCTGCCATTAAAACTTCTATTCAATAAAAAATAACTTCGTTTTTAGCTTATGTCCTACACTCTTTTGAATGTTTAGAAAATATGGAAATTATATTATCGATTTCTTCAAAACATTTAATTATTTAATGTTATCAAATCAGATTAACCTTTACATATATGTATGTATGTATGTATATACATATATTTATGTGTGTGTGTGTCTGTATATACAACATAGCCCTAATCCTTGAAGCAATTTTGCATAATTTACAAATACAAAAATGCAAATAACAAATCATGCAATTAAACTAAAACTAACGACTTCTTTGTCAGTCTAAAACAGTGATGCCAAACAATGAAATTGCACCAACAAATAAAACCACTGACTGACAAACCTGAACAGTCAACCAGAAGAGCAAAAAAAAAACCTTCCAAATAAGACAAATACAAATACAACGTACAAGAATATTTAGGAACGAAAAAATTAGCAAAAAAAATACTGGATTGAAAATGTACAAAAATGCAAAAGTCCAGCGACGTCTTGATGTCTCGTAAGGGGTTTTGTTTCGTGGTGCAATAAAAAAGAATTAAATGCAATGTTTGTTGTTTTAAATTGCATACAAATCGCTTGTTTACAACATTAAAATATTGGTGAGTGTGTGCGCCACGCCACATTGCAAGCTTTTTTTTCGGAAACTGGAAGAAAGAGTATGTGAAAAGCGCCTTCAGATCAACATAAAAAAGAATTGTTTTATATATTTTTTTAAAGGAGTTTTGGAGGTCAGTAAATGGCTGACTGTTTTTTTTTGGATTTTAGTTTTTGTTAGTTGTTTTAACAATAGGCGTTTGGGTAGACACAATTTATTTAAGATACGGCGCTAGTAAGCACACTTTAAGGGTCCATTGTATTCCCAATTGAATTTAAGTGCCAACGAAACAAAACTCCTATCGATAAAATAACAATGACAGCAAAACAAACAAAATGACATGCCTGAAGAATGACCGATACTGGAGCAAAAATTAACATGCCATTTGAAGCACAAATATTCCCAGTGTGTCATGTTCCTATCAAACTTAGATTGAATTTTACAAATCTTTTTAAAACAAATAACAAACCTTTTATCAAAATGCTCTTTCGATATTTGCTTACCATAATTAGATAATTCGTGAATGAATGGTTCATTGACCAGCACTTTTGTGGACACGACAACAGCGCCGATAAGGCATCATTAAACTGCTTAACGTAGAACTGTGGAAGGGCGAAAGGAAAAATCAAGACAATGGCGCAGTATTAAGTGAAATACGTGATCGATTGACTACCGACAAGTTTGCCTTAAAGACTTTAAAACACACAAACAAAACACACTGTTCTTGACTTACATATACCATCGTTCAGTTGAGTTGAGTTGACTTGACTGGACTGGACTAAACTGAACTCAATTGGACTGACTGATTATAACAAATTACCGTGTTTACACATTCTCATACTAAAAGCAAAAGCCTTAAAATCTATAATAGATGATGGTATAATGTATCAACTAATAGAGAAGCAAATATAATGCAGACATATTATACATATTTCCTAACAACGTATGTATTGTTAGTGTTCGATAGATAAACATTAGACTTCTACTGACATTCTCTTACTAAAAAATAAGATCATTTTAATGAAATAAGCCCCAACAGCCAATTCATGGCTACAAAAGACAACAACAAAAATATTATTTCAATTGCAGTTTCATACCAATATTGAATAAATGACTTAACATTAGTTACATTGTAAGTTTAGAAAATATAACTTAAAGCAGCATAATTGAGAGTCCAAAGAATAAATTACTCTGGTCTAAGGCTCCTCGTTAGAGTTCCCAACAATTAAAGAATTAAATTATTATGACAATGCTAAACTTGAACGTTCAAATATTATTAGTTGCGATCTTTTAAATGTATCTCGACCGGTTTTGGTATCTTAACAATTGACAATTGAATATCGATATCGTTTCTCTTTCAAAAACAAAGAGGGCATCTTTGCATTCTTTGTTGCAAATGGGAGTAGGAGGAGTTGTTGTAAAAAAAACAATTTTCCACAATTAAATACACTGTCTACACTACACTACACTGCCCTACTCTGTATAATTTATAATGGGATCATCATATTTTAGCTAATTTCTTAACAAGAAGAGGTGTTGTAGCATGTAACATCATGACTTGGTTTACATGACGTTTATTTTTTTAACGACAACGGCAGTTGTTGTTTTTTAAAGGCCGTTCTTGAGTTGGGGCCTCTGAAAACTTTTTTTGAAAATAAAAAAAGATTTCAAATGAACTTTTTTATATCATAAAAAATTAAAAAAAAGAATTTTTTAAATAAAAGTAGAAATGTCCGCCCGCTTTTCTTTCCTATTTCCAACACCTTTTTATATCAACAATTTTGTGTCTTGTAGCGATTTTATATTATGAGGATTTTTTTTCTACTTAAACTTTCTTCATTTTTTGGAGGTGGACCCATAAGAGGCCCTTCTTAAGCAGTTTTTGTTTTATTGAAATTAATCTCCAAAGTAAGTATGTTAAATGTAAAACAAAATGCACATTACAAACATACATATGTATGTTTACTTACTTAAGCCAGCTTCACACTGTATATTATACACGGAAAAAAATATCGGCACTTATTTTCTAATTTAGGCGTTATTAGAATTCGGAATTAAATTTAATTACGGTTTTAATTAATTCGATTAATTATTTAATTAGCAATTTTATTTCTATATTTTTTTCAATTAGGTTCTTTATTAAAATATTAAAAACTGATATTGCGTCGAACTTTTAAGCCGATATACCCCGATTCGAATCACAGCAGAGAAAGAAATAAAAAAAAAATTGGTTTAAAAGGCGACACACACACACTTAACTAATCACAACACCCAATTATATGTGACGTTGTTTCCAGGCAACATTGATTGCTATTTTTCAATTAACATTTTGATTAATTCAATTAACAACTTATTTAATTCAATTAACAACATTTTTTTTATTAAAATCTAAAATTTTGTTAATTTAAAAAAAAATCGATATATTTTAGTTTTTATTATTTTAAGTAACTCATATAATCATTTTGGTGATAAGTGCAAATTTGAAAAATTTTTTTTTCTTGGTTTAATCATTTTGGTAATTAAAACAATTTTGTACGACATGTCAAAAACTAATATAATATGAGAAAGTATAATAGTGTGAAGACAATATGTATGAAATATCAAAAAATACGTATAGAAGTTTGACAGTCATATGGCTCTCACCATTTGTAGAAATTTTTCCAAGCACGTATGAATGTCCATTATATCAGGGTTGTGGGTTTTTTCATTTTATTCGATAAATAGCGGGGTAGTAAAGACATAAAATGTAATGAAAAAATTTTTCTATCTGATTTTTTCACAATTAGAACAAAAACCATTTTATTTTTATTTCATTACAAAATCCAATGCAAATCTAACGACTTGTAGAACAGTGTTAAGCCACCTTTACAGACATATGAAAATTTATGAAATATGTAACCCATACTCGTACACTACATGTATAATATATATTTTCATGATATATTTCAAACACATTAGATACATTTTTTACAGTTCAAAAACAAATTACTCCCGTCTCACATTACAAGACGTCGTGCAACAACTCTTGGACTTGGCCAGCGGAAAAAAAAGAGGAAAACCAACTAAACATTTGTCTTTAATATGGTTTACAAGTGTAAATGTGTGTTCAAATACTAAAATATGTTGCAGTTGAAATAAAACAGTTTTATTAAGCTCAAATACAAACAGAATGGATGGATACTTTAAGACAGACGGACGGACGGACAGACAAACGTTAATGTGTTTGATATAGAAGAAATAACAAATAGCATTTGTTTGTGGTGTTGTTGTATTGTATTGTGTGGTTTAGTTTCGGTTTGGGTTTGGTGTAGTGGTACATTTATTTGGTACATCATCTCTTGTTGTTTATTTTCAGGCTATAATTTACTTCTAAATTGCCAGCCAACGGCCAGGATTTCCAACTAAACTGCAAATTAGCAGCCAATTTCCAAGTCGATTAATAACCATAATTATGGTTCACAATACACCAAGTAAGTACTCACCCGTTCATACAAATACACAAAAACAACCAAAACAACTTAAACAATCAAAACAAAAACAACAATATTCTGATACACTTCACAACAATACAACGAAATACATTTATTTTAATCGAATACTCCACGACGAAAAAGAGATGTGCAACCAAATTATGCACCAAACACTTTTTGTCTGTATAAAATCCATTTTGGAAAAGGGTATACATATGTGTGCATGTGTATGTGTATGTGTGTGTTTGCAATATCTTACCAATAATCACCAACGTTTGGTTTTTATCCTTTTTCTCTCAATTTATCTGTTTGTTATAGTTGTTGCGATAATTAACGGTTGCATGTCTTAACTGATTTGTTAATATTGGCCACAATTAACAATTGCGTTTGTTAGTTTTTAATGAAAACTTGTGATTCAATAAATTTTATTATCGAATCGAATACGCGTCGTATGTCGACCAACTGATGGTAAAACATTCAAATAAAAATTTAATTTGCTACACGTCGTCTTGCAAACTAATAATATATTTGCTAAAAGAAAAGTTGTTTGAGTTTATTTAATTTCTTTGATGATAAAACAAAAATCAAAGTTTTCTATACAAACATGATTTCATTTTTTACATTTTTAAGTTAAAAGGCATTTAGTTGTTAAACAATTTTCCGTTAAAAGGAAATTTTAATTAAATTTCTGTATTAATATCATTTTACAAGTTTTCTCTTAATAGAAATTTTATTAAAAACTGAATTTTTTACATAAAAAAAAAAGTTGAAAAAATTCTCTATAACAAAATATATTTTTTAATTCTCTATAGAAATAAGAATCTCCTTTTATTTTATATTTTTTGTTTTTAATGTGGTTAAGGTAATAATAAGTGTTAAATTGATTTGTGGAAAATTGTGATTTTTTAGTTACGAAATTTACTCTGTATCTCAATTTTTTAACACAAACAAATTTTTTAGGTTTTTTAATGTTTCAATAGTAGCCGGCCTTCGCCTAATTTTATAACATTTTGTATTTATATTCCAACTTGTAAAGAAATTGTGTTTGTGCCATCAGGAGGTGCCACTTTTTTTAAAAAAAATATTTTTACATATTAGCAATAATGTTTGTTGCCTGTGCTCCGTTTAAAAAATTATTGAATTAACCAAATTTAATACATAAATTTTTACCAATTTATTTATTTTGCTGAATAACAAATGTTAATTTTTGTCGAAAATGCTACATGTTTGCTGTGGATTGCATTAAAAAAAACTGTTAAATTTAGCACCAAACACTAGCTGCGAATTAAAAACATGGTAAAAAACAAAACTTAAAATAAAAATTGGTAACTTAAAATGAATTAACCTTAAATAAATCTCTACAAATTTCGTTGTAGTAAACCGTAATATTATTTTATATTTATTTATAACCTCCTTAAAACATGCCACATTTTTATGTAAACATCGTGGTGAACTCTTTTTAACTCAACATATTTAAGACACGAACCAGCGCTTCGATTGTGAATTTGGAGTTTCGCATTTAAATGCAGCTATTCACAATAACATAACCATAAGCATTTGCATATTCGTCGGCAATTTAAAATAACGATTTAACATTGACCCAAACCAGTAATAAATGAAGTTCTTTTTACCCCAATTCCCCTTGCTTTTTTCTATTTTATCCGTATAGGATATAATAAACAGTGCCCATGTTCTGCATTTTAAGTGAGAAAAGTTTCATTCGAAAATTTTATAGTCGGTTTGTTTAAAATAGGGTGAGTAAGTGTAATTAAACTTTAAATTCTATAGTATTATGTAAATGAAAAGTTATCTGAATCACACTGTTATAAACTAGAAAATTATTATAGTACATACATATTATGTAATTTGAAATTTTTTTTCGTTCCTAAAACTTCTTACAAGTTACTGAACAGGGGTACAGGACATCAAACTCTTTTGTTTTGTCCTGGTGCAAGCATCATAAGTCATTCACATAAAATAAAATTGTATTATTATCGAACATTTAAGATGAAAACAGTTAACAACAAGTAAATAGTAGCACAATATTACTAACGATATGACTTTAAAGGCAGGTTGTAAATTGTAAATCCCATATTTACTTTACGTATATTGGCTAATTTATTTAAGGGCCGTTTTCATTTATGTATCACTGTTATGCATCATGAAATTCAACGTTTGAAATCGTCTAAACTTAAAATATTTTATTAAAAAATTTTAAAGTAGTGAATTTAATAGAATAATAATAATTATTAAGTTTTTTTTTCCATTTTTAATACAATATATTTATTAGACGATTTCTAACACTGGATTTCATGATGCATAATTGCCCTTGAAACTACATATACTCGTGTTCTACTACTTTTCTGTTATTATGTATTTTATTATGTTCTGCGGTCCCTATTAGGAACACAGAACCATAATGTGGTCGTGTAGGGCCTCTAGACACCCCAGCCGGTATGAGGTTAGTGTTGTTATCCTTAATTTCATTGACTTATCTTCTTTGACATGCCCATATCTAAAGTTGCATGAAACAAAGAGATTTAATGCTCCATAACCAAAATTTAGCGCCGTTTATGCCAAATAGTAAAAAAAATAAGTTTAAAAAAGAAAGGACACACTTCATAAACAGTTTCAGTCAGTCAGTCAGTGCCAGCCAGTCTATCAGTGCAACTGGGTCCATTATAATAATGAAAATAATTTTTTTGGTATTAAAAGGGGTTCAAGTCTTTAACTGTCTTACTTTTTGCAACTTGTTGTTCATACAATGTTTAAACAACATTGCCAAAATAAAAAACAGCAAAATACAATTGTCTGGAACTTACTTTTAGTTGTATTTAAGTGGAAAATAAATATTTTTCATACCCTGTTTTGAATTGTATTTTTATCTGATTTGCACAAGAGAAATACAGAAATACAATCTGTAGAACAACAGTATGAGTTTGAGCATCCGACAGCGTCAACATTTGCCATTCCAGCCAGCCAGCCAGCCACTAAGTCAAACAGTCATCTATTTAGCCAAGAGCCGTTTACATATATTTAGACAACAACAAGCAGCAGCAGCAAAGGAAAGAACACTTGTTGTGTGTGTTTTGAGAAACTGACCCACAGTTTGCTTCGCCAACAGAACGTCTGTTTAGTTTCAAGTGAAGTTCGATCTGAGCGAGTTGTTGACGTTAAAATAGCGGCACACTTTTCAAAAAGTTGGTTTAAATAAATTTCAATTGAAAAAAGAAAGAAACATTTTTAATAAGACAACATCCATTATTTTAATGTTTTTTTTTTTATTTTATTTTAAACAATTCTTAAAACTAATTTGTTTATCGTTAGAGATTCTGTGTGAAATATTTTTCGTAGTTTATCTTAATTTTTGTTTAATTATTGTTGTTAAATATTTAAAGTGATTACTAGAGTGTCGTGATACTGTCGTTCGGTGTTTTTTTTTTAAATCTAAGAAGAGGCGAGATTTTTACAACACAATTTAAAGAAAAACGTACAAACATTACGAGAACGATGATTCTCATTTTCTTAAATACGAATTTGGTGGTTTTAGGGGGGTTTTTTCTATTTATTTGTTTGCGTAATTGGGCCATTAAAAACTAAACAACAATGAAAAAAAAACAGTTAATAAAGTGTTTTCTTGTCATTTATTACTTTTTGCATGTTATTGTCATTTAATTGTTGTCGTAAAATAAACAAATTAAAATAATGAAATCAAAACAGGCAAAATTCATTAAAAAAAATAGTTTTAAAAGACAAAACATATGTTTTAACATTTATTTTAATTTAAAAAAATAAAAAAAAACTAATAACTGAGGAGATACATACATACATAGTATGTACATATGTAAAACACATACATAATTTTAATTAAAGTTTCAAGCAAAAAAAAAACAAAAAAAAGAGTGTAGAGCAACAACAACAACGCTTTACGTAAATTACAAAAACAATTGAAATAAAACTAAATAGCTTATAAGTTATACATATTAAGTGTCAAAATGTGGCGAAAATTAAAAGACCAAACATCACAGAAAATTAAAAATATGAAGAAAAAAATTATTGTAAATTTAAATTCTAAATTGATATTAAAACCTCAATTACAACAACAATGGCAATTATGTTATGTTATTGTATCCATAAGATACGCAATTTAAATCGATTGTTTCTCTTCATGTTTAAAGTGCATTTTGTTGTTATTGTTGTTATTTTTCTTTCATATAAGTTTAAATTGATTGGGTTTAATCAAAAAAAAAAAAAATTATATATAAAAAAATACAAAAAAGAACAACGGAAATCGATGAATTTTAAGTTGCGAAAAAGAAAAACAAAACAACAAGAAAAGTAAACGACAACAACATGAAATCAATTTAACACCAGCAACAAGCAGCAGCATTCCCATCAACAGCAACAGGCATTTAACTTATAAAACAAGTAGCAAAAATTATTTTAATTTATTGATGCAGATGCCTGTCTATGTGACCGTCCGTCCGTCTGTCCTTTCAACCATACGTTTGTCTTTCTGAATGTTCGCCTGTGTGTGTGTGTGTGCGTGTCCGTTTGCCAATTAAAATGCAACCAAATGAACACTTGACGACAAAAAAGAACAAAGTTTTAGGGACTGTGCACAAAATTTTCAAGTGATGTATTGGGGTAGTAAGTACTCAAAACTAAGAACAAATATTTTCTCAATACCATCTTAACATTATTTATATTATTATTTTGTACTTCTTTTTAAATCTATTATTGCAAGCAGCCTGAAGATAAAGTAAAGTCCAGAAAAAATACGGCATTTTTTAAGCAAAGCTTAATTTAAATTAAAATTTTATTACAGTTTAACTAGAGAAATACCAACTAAACTACATATAATTAAACTAGAACGTAACAAGGACTTAACTTAATAACTAAGCTAGACCTAAGCTAGAACCTATCAAGAACTTAAAAAGAACAGTTCGAAAATTAAGCTAGAACTGAACTGAAATTACTTAAAAATTTTCTAATAATATAATAATAATAATTAAACATAATCTTAACTAAATTCAACAAAACACAAGTTTTAATATTTTCTTAAAAAAAAAATCTTTAAAAAAGATTTAACAAAAGAAAAAAATTATTAAAGATTGTTAATGAACGTAAAATTTATTTAAAATATTTTGCAACAGGTAAATTTAAAAAAAAAAAAGTAGGAAAAAAATATTTGAAACATAAGTTGTTAAGCAATTTTGGGTTTGTTGATGTTTGTAACGTCCCCAAAATATTTTAACCTTAAATTATGAAATTATTTTACCCACCTTAAATTATACCGATCGACTTAGAATCCAAATACGAAACCTTTTTGATATAAAATTGGTCTCTGACTTCATCTAGCTCCCATAGAAAGGATCTTCCGAAATTAGACATTTAAAACAGGCTTAAAGCGTATAAGCGTATTTAAATAATAAAAAATATTAAATAGTCTTTTATCAACACAAATCTACCGGTCGCTAAGAGAATAGAAAACACATTAAATTGTGCAAAAAATAATAGGTATAAATAATTTAAAATAAAAAAAAAAACAATATGTTTTTTTAATTGAATATAAAAAGGTTTTGAAAATTCATCAAGGATTTTAATATAAATGCATGACAGGTTAAAAACACTTAAAACACACACATAAATGTATGCAGATATTAACATTTTAATTTACCTTTAGATATAATATTGCTTATACCTATAGGAGCTTTATTAAATTTCTGCTGACTTTTTTCTGTCACTCACTGTATACGAAATGTGTAGGTACAAAGAATTAGTTAAGCTGAATTGTATATCATTTTTTTTTAATTCAGGGTCGGGGCATACAACTCGTTTCTTTCTTTTCTCTACCAAATCATGTTGACCATTATAATAATCTTTAAAATTATCTTCTTCGCCAAAAAGAAAAACCTTTTGCAAAAAAAAAAAGAAACAACAACAAAATACAAAAAACATGTTTGGCAAACATTTGATATAATCAATTGTATTAGCTAAAATTAGGCAATACGAACGAGACTTTTAGACGTCACTATGACCGTTAAACAACATAGTCAGGCAGAAGTAGAAAAAGAGACGATTGGAGAAATACATACATACATAGACAAGCAGACGGCAAGACAGCATGCAAAGCTATTTAGCCATGAACATACATAGATAGACAAGAAATTGACAATCAGTTAAACGATCATCAATAGCTAATTCGAAAACAATCAATTCAGTTTGTAATTTTTGCAAGATTTTATGCATGAATGTGGTGTAGGTATGATGATTTTATACATACACAAAGGCTAAAATAAACCTTGATAAATTGTAGGTACAACACCATTACAAAAACGAATCAGAAAAAGTTTTCTTTAATAGTGATCGTCCGTCGTAATCGGCCGGCAAAAAATGTACATATTGGTTAAATAAAAAAAGGCTAAAGTATCGTAAGAAACAGACATATAGACATTGTATGAAACACACATACATACATTTATACAAATATGCAATTATATATTCGTACATACACTTGCACATTACATACAAAATAAAAAAAAATTTGCAGACAAGACAGCATCTCAGACAGACGACACATGGATGGATGGACGGTCATTATGGACAGAGGGTCGAGCATTTAGTAAGTTGCACTTGCACACACAAATCAGCATGTGATCGTAGAGTGTGAATAAACGATGAACAGATGAATGGATGGGTGTTTGGTTGGTTGGCTCATCGTCTATATACTCCTCTATGCAGGCATGGAATGGATGGTGTTGATGAAGAAGTGTACACTGTACATACTGGGATCGTCATTCTAACTAATATTATTCATTTAATTTAGGAATAAAACATAAATAAAAATGTTCAATTTAGAACAAAACATTATGCGATGAATTTTTGTCGAATAATCGACTACTTTTCGTATCAGCTTTTTTTTTTTAAATAAATTGTCAGAAGTTGCTTTAGAAAGGTTGTACAACAATTGTTTAAGCATGAAGATGGATTTACCAACTCGACTTTTGATGTACATATGTATGTATGAATCATGTTAAGAGTTTCTAAAGATGACGAAACTTTGAAAAAATAATATAATTAAAGTTTAATAAAAAGACATTGTTAACATGAAGCAAGACCCCGTCTTTAATCCTCGAAACCAATTAACACGTAATTATTTTTTTTAAAGATTTAAAAGATGCTAAAACAAGACATTTTTAAAACATTTATTGTTTTTTTTTTTTGAATTTTTCAGAAAAAGGTTTTTCAAACGTTTTCTTTTAAAAAAAAATATAATTTTTTTAAGTTTGTTAAATCGATTACTCGAATTAACTTTTATTTGATACATTTTAAAAGTCGAATAATTTACTAACATAGTGCATACATACCCAACATACACAATATTATTTTACTTTATTTCTGTTATCTTTACTTCCTTTATATTTGTGTTGATTCTTCACCTGTCTGTTGTGCAACAAGAACTACGGCAGCAACAACGATAGTGCATTTAACAGTAGCTACCGGTGGTGTGTAATAAGACACCTATAAAACAAACAGCAACAACAACGACGACCCGACCAAGAACAAAAGACAACAACAATAGTCATAATGAAGGTATTAGTGTGATAACAAGATATAAATAAAGAAATACAAATAGCAACAAGTAGCAGCGTTTTTGGGCTGGCAGTAGGCGACTAAGAAACATCGCTAAAGGAAAATTTACCTTAAAATACATATCAAATGTCCTTAAAACTAAAAATATTAAAAAAATTGTTTTATTGAAAAAGAATAACGAAAATATATTTTGGAACCAAAATAAAAAAAGAACATCTTCTCAAAACAAAACTGTAAATGAAGTTAACAATACATTTTATTGACCAACAAAAAAAAAAATTTTTTTTTTTACTCATGATTCATCTAACTCAAGTTTCTTGGTTCCCTGCGGAGGGTGCCATATCAATAATAATGTTCGACCCTAGATAGAATTTTGGATTTTTCTTCATCTCCATTAATCCATAAGCTTAAAATTTCTAAGGCTTTTAAACTATAATGCAGTAATTTTCATTGCTATCATCCAATAGTTTCAGATCGTGTAGATGGTTTCTCTTTGTTTTCAGACAAAAAAATTAACGCATCTATTGATTCCACTAAATTTAAAGAACTGTTATCGTAACAGACGCAATCTGGATAAACTGTTTTAATTTGGATCTGGAGTCCTAAATATGGGTTTTCAGGGCACATCGCAGATAATTGATTTCGTTTGAAACACCAACCTATTTTAAAAAGGGTCGACAGTGCTCTTCGATCTATAGGTGTTTTTTTGCCGCCTGATCTAAGGTTTTGATTCTTCTATACAATCCTTGAATTTGCAATGACTTTGTCGACACCTTAAAAGGAGGTTAACTAATTTCGATGACATTTTTTACTAAGCCAAAGGTTATTTCCCAACATAACCTTATAAAAATGTCTAAAGGTTTTTTATTTGTTGGTTAGAATAGAATAATTATTGTTTAATCAGGACTAACATCGTCCTGAAAATTTCATTTTAAACATGTTAATTTTCTTATAATTCGCTTAAATTCAATACGATTTAACTATTTAACAAACATTTTCATAAACAAACATTAAGAAGCAATTTTAAAATACGACCTTTTTCAGCTTGAATACCTAATTGCCTCATTTAGTTTAGTGTTAATTTAGGCGTTAAAAACCTCATCTTTTTCTGTTTTGTGTTCCTAATCCCGCTCTACACTCTTTATGATCATGAAAAATTTATGGCTCATTTAAAAAACAAAAGTGTCAAAAATCATTTCAGTTTTTTAAGCACCCAGCCAGTCGAGACAAGTCCGTTTGTCTGTTTGACTGCTTAATTGACTAACCGACTGTTTGTTGCAATTTGGCCAAATGTGTTTACGTTAATCGGCTCAAAGAGGACATTAAAGTGTAGGGTATGTTTGTATGGGTTAGTGTGTGAATACAGCAATATAATAAACTGGGAAATGTGTTAATTTCAACACACATACATACATAAATATGTATATGTATAAACAACTTAAGAAGACAACAACAAAAACATAAACACTTGAATTGAAAACAGCAACAACAAAACAGACATTGTAAAACATTATCACACCAATAACGATAAAAAGAAAACAAAAACATCATGTCAGCAGTGTATCAAAGAATGAATTCATCAAGTCAAGCACAGCAAGCATATCGAGTGCAGTAAAATATTTACAAGTTCCAAAAAGTCCGTTAATTTAGAAAAAAAAAAATCACAAACATAGACAGGATAACCATATAATAAAAAAATCAGTATCTAACGCATAAAAAACGTTAAATAAAATAAAACACTCAACATCGATAAAAAAAAATATATAAAAACCAAAAAAGAAAACGAGTTCTTTATGTTTCGAGACCGAAAATGAATCAAGCCAATTTCTGATAACTTCGTTTAAAGTAAAACTTATGTCAGCCAGAAGGGTTTTTCTATAACTCAATTAAAAAGCAAACGTTTTAGAAATCGTATGTAAAAAGCATACATATGTATGTGTATATAAATTCGAACTAATTTTTTAACGAATCTAATGACAGAGTAGCCCCCAGGTTGTACTACCTCGATCGAAACAAGTAGTAGTCAGAGAGGTCCAGTTCTGGTTTGAAGGCAGGTGAGTTAAATCTGTTGTCTAGACTTTTGCTAGACAACAGCAACATGAATCATGTTGCTGTAATGCCAAATTCGATACTTTTAAATAAATCGTCGCACACGAGAGGATATATCATGTTACGTTATGAACAATGATTCTGCATGATATATTTAAGTATTGCCTTTAATTATTCATTTTCGAACTATTTTAGCCTTCTTGAATGTTAAATCAAAATCAAAAACTTTAAAGTACCAAAGGACAAACCTAAAAGCCAACATTTGGTTTTGTCATTGTATTTTTAATTAAATACCATTTTTTTATATTTTGACGTACATAGATATGTATGTATATACTTGGAATGGACAAATGCAAAAAAATATCGATGTTTTTTCTATCGATATTTTTTTCAATATCGTTGCCGGTCGATATATATATGTAAATTGATTTGAAAATATCGATTATTCGATATTTTTCTTAAATGATGCTTCCCTTAACCATGAATGCATTCTTTAACGCTTATGATCGATAACGAATCAAATGAATGAACAGCAGCAACAAAAGCGATATTAAAATGTATCCCATATGGTTTAATGCAACAACAAGAGTATCGTCTGATCATTACAATGGTTGGGGTAGGTGAAGATGACCACTACTTCGGTCTTCTTACCTGTGCGCATTAGTGGCCACTTGAACACGTTTTAAATGTTTAAATATAGCAAAAAAAAAAAATTAACAGAAAAAAGCACCCGTTCAAGAATTTGTTGTTGATTTTGTACCAAACACTGGACAGCCAGACAAACTTTCAACAAAACAGCGCAAGAAAAAACAAAAAGATACGTCTCTTGTTGCCGTAGACTTCTGTTAGTAAAGGTTGCAGTTTGCCGTTTATTGTTGTTGTTGTCCTCGACGACTTTTTAAGCCGGCTTTTGCTTAGTTGGTCCATTGGTGGTTGCGTAAATTTGTGTATTTTCTCTTACATTTTGTTAAATTTAATCGATGTTTGTTATTTTCTTAGTAGTTGTTGTAGGTATTTGTTTTTATAAATCATTCATTTACGGTTGAATAATACTTGTACTACTACAACAAGCTGTTGCTTCTTCAAAACTTTGGCTCAGTCGTTCTTTATGCAATTTCTGGCTAAACTCTGTCTGCTCGATGTCTTTCTTGCCATGTTTGTTGTTGCATTCAATTTCTTAGTTTATAAAACATCAGCTTAACCAAATACAACAAGTAGATGATTATTATCATCATAATTATTAACAATATAATTACGATTATGTTTATGTTAAGACCAGACACTACCAATTTGATAATGGGCATATTGGGTTGAACTGGAAAACTTGTTACATTCTTTACGACCACATTTTTGCTGTGTTATCCTCTTGTGGCTAAAGATTTAAAAAAGATATAAAGATGACAAAAATGTCATGAGCAGAAAAAAATACAGTTATATACACACATGCATACATACATACATACACACATATGTACATATTTATGTATAACAGTTGACATTAACAGTGTTACTTAATACCTTAACTTAATAACTGGTCCATAAATATGTACATATGTATGTATGTGCATATATACATATATACATATGATAGTTAACATTACTTTTATCTGTGTGTCTGTGTAATCAAGATTTAGAAATTCATTAAAACTACCAAACTGTTAATGGATGTACGTTTTAAAAAGTATTTATTAACGGTATTTAATATCAAAGGATTTTTTTTTAAATGCAAAATATGTGTTAGAAGGGAAGCATCATTAAGTTTAAAACATAAAACTGTTATTCGTCTTCCTGAAGCACAAAACGGTCGTATGAGCAAAGATTGTGGCAATCATAACTAATAGAAAGTCCAGACAATATTTAACAACAAATGGAGATTAGGTTTTATTTGCTGTCTACAAAAGGGGTAAACAATAATTGTTTGTGATTTTTAAAAGAAACTTATAGGCCGTTTTTAGATTATGTGGGAGACTATTAATAGAATCCAACTGCAGGAATTATGAAGATACACAAATTTGTATAAATCTTTTTTACATTTTTTCATTAAAATCTTTTTTTAAATAGCTTCATAGGCCGAAGGGCAATTAACATGATACATACAACAAATCAGGTAGCCTCAGTTTGGAAAGGATTTTTTTTATTGTATTGTTTTTTTAATAAAGTTTGACATAATAGATACTAAGAAGAGAGAGCAACTTATTCTTTATGCATGAAGTTTGACAGAAAATGTAGAAAAAGAACTTAGCATCTATACAGGGTGGGCCAAAAGTCACCATTTGTTCTCCAAAAATTTGACTTAAAAATACCACTGTATCTCGGGCAGTGTGGGCAGTGGCTCTATCCTGCTGAAACCACATTACAGGTCAGTTTCCAAGAGCAGAACGTAAAAAATGTTCTATCATAAGCCGATACCGCTCTTCATTTACGGCTACAGCACTTCCATCATCATTATCGAAGAAGTAAGTCCCAATGATATTTTCAGATGTAATGCCACCCCATAATGTACACCTAATAGGATGCAATTCGCATTGAAGAATGGCTTTTGGATTTTCAAAACCCTAGAACCTACAGTTCTGCTTATTAGCAAAGCTATTCAAATGAAAATAACGCTATAGGAAATGCTCAAAAATTGATGATTTTGATTGATAATGATTAAATTATCGAAATTTAACTGTATTTTTACTTTATAAGATTAAAATGCTTAACAACAGGTCTCGGCTCTGTTATGTTATTTTTTTGAAGATTTTATTTAATTTTCCTTAATTATAGTCTACCACTTTACGTTTTGCTAAAGTGAAGTAACAAATTAATAATAAGTTCAGACAACTTTATTAAATTCTTAGAAAATTTATTGGAGCTGATTATAACTTCTATGGAATTTTCAAAATAAACACACTTAAACGCGATCACTCTCTGACTTAATTGTTAAGTACTTTGAGTTTTATAAATTATAAATAAGAATAATAACAACAAATTTACTGCTGATTGCGTTGCACTTTTGAACAAAAGTGAAAAAATCCCATTCCTTCCCTCTTCTTAAACGAAAACTTATTTTTTTGTTTTCCTTTCCTTTTGCAGAATAATGCTAAACAGCCACAACAGCTACAACAATTGCAATAAATATTATATAAACAGAACTTATGGCCATAATTTACACAGGGGACGGGGGAATAGTCGTTGCCAGTTTATTTATCTATTGCTGATGTTGCTGAATTTTTTAATATGGATTGATGGTATAGAGGCTAGACAGGAGCAGAAGCATGATGCAAAGCATCAGCAGCAACAACAAATTAATGAAGTGGGCGCACACCATCATAACTATAATCATGACCAACCACAACAACAACAACATCAGCAGCAGCGTCATCATAACAGAGGAACTAGTGGCATAATTAGTTCATCATATGAGGTGTTAGGGAAGCGTAATAGGAAAAACCATCATAATTTCAATGAAAAGAAACACAAAACTCTTATTGAAGACGGTAACGTCAACACATATTTTAATAGTAATAGAAGCTTAACAGGTGGCATCAGAGTTCATAAGGGCAAGGTTAGAAAAGGCAACAACCATAAACAACGCAGAGCCCATCACAGAAAACACAACCGATCTAATGACCCTGATGAAAACATTTCCTTGTGGATTAATGAGAAACAATTGAAAATTTTGACTGGTAATGCTTTAAAGATACTTCTACTTAATACTTAGAGATAGAATTTACGATGTAAATTATTTTTCTTTTAAGACTTTTAGACTAAAGGTAGCTTAAAATTTAAGCATTGTATGTACATACATATGTATTGTTTTATAAAATGTGTGTATATTAACTTGTCCAGCTGGTCTAGCCAGTTAAACATAAGCTGCATCAGTTAAAGCACAAATGGCAGTAAAAAACGAGATTAAGTTTCAATAAAATCTGATTAATGAAAAGAGCTAATTACACTGCTCAGCAGCAAAATCCTCCATTAAATAAAACTATGTGGACTTTATGGATTTTGATGCGCTGAACTCAAATCCGTTGTCGGTTTTTTTCCATCAGATCGGGATTTTTTTTATGGGCGTGGCAAATTTTTTCCCCTAAGTAAGTCAGTACGGAGACATATTTCATTCTAACTCGAGAACCAGTCATCCGATTTTCAAAAGTAAAACACCAGAGGATGTGTAACAAAATTTTATTTATTTTAGTCAAATGAAATTTTTCTCTTTCTCTTATCGTTTTGGAATTATTCAGAAATTAATGGATCATCAAAATCCATATAGTCCACATAGTTTTAATTAACGGAAAGACAAAAAATGATATTTTGTCGAGCCAAATTACTTTGTCGCAACCCACTGTGTGTTACATTTTTTTTTATTGTTCCTGGTAAAATCCAAACAAAAACATAAAAAATTAAATAAAAACATAATTTGACGCAGCCCCCTAAAATGGAGCAGCATAAATATTATAAACATAATTTTAAAAAGAGCTACCTGAGATGATGATGATATTAAACATCAATTTTGATAATTAATCACTTGAGTCACATTTTATTAATTTATTTTAAAAATTTTTAGGTTCCAGGGAAACATAGGCCGGACATATTATTTGAATCGTTTTTGTAGAAAAATTTTCATTATTTTTTAAATGAGCATCAAAATACAAATTCTAGGATACTTTTGGTTAAAGAGATTGAGAGTTTTGGGTGCTTTATAATTATAGTTAAAGCTTTTCGATATTTTTGGAAAATTGTCTGAAGGAAAAATACCCTGTTGAACACCATTAGAAAACGAATTTGGTATTTAGCTATTCAAGAATTTCTGGCTTCATATGTCAAGTTATTAATTATCTCTAAGCTACTTAGAAACAACATATATTATATATTAAATCCTGTTGTTCCTATAAGGAGCATAGGGCCGTAAAAGAAACAACATGCGACATGACTAAGTTAATATCATGTTAAACCCAATTAAAAAAATAAGTAAAAAACTAGCGCTTAGCATTCAGCTCATACAGTTTCTTTCTTAGATTTATTTTTTCCCCAGAATTCTCTTCATGGTCCTGTCTACGCTATACACAATGGTCATGTTCTTAATCACATTCTGGATAGTAGATATTACGACTATTTAATAATACCAGCTGAAGTAAATTTCGTGAATTTTACCTGGAAATCTGGACATCGGAAGTATTTCTATAATTTCGATTTACTAGAGACGATGGATGAGAGCATCTTACAAGCACCCACCGTATCGATTAAGCCCAAAGGACGTATACCCAACGAAGAGAAAAGTAATATGAATTGCAAACTGTTTTAAAATTAACGTCGGATAGACTTCATTGTTTTTCTTTTAGATTTTAGTGTCTTTTTGCCCTGCAGCGGTAATAATTCGGGTACAGCCATGTTTAATGTGGGGCTCACCATACACAATCGCAGCGGTAATCCGTTGCCAGGCACTCCATTGCGTTTGAACTTTAAAAAGGAGTGTGCACATAGAGGTGTGTATGATAGCCTAGACGCTTCCAATCCTACACTTATTACATCTATGCAAGGTAGTGTATATTTATCTATTATCTCTGTATTTTAACAAGTTCTAAATTCTAAATTAAAAAAAAAAAACTATTGAATAAAAATTTTTTTAATTTATTACAACTACATACATATCGCTCATTTATTAGAAGAATGTTATAACTCAAAAATGAAATTTTGGAGTTAATAATGCAGAATTGTTCACTATATCAAGCTTTATATTGTGTAAAAAATTCATGCAAATCACGTGTAAACTCACCTCTTAATAGAAGAAAACTTTTTAATACTTCCACTGAGTTGTATGTAAATTGAAAACTTTAAACTCATTTTCTGCAAAACTAGTTCTTTTGAGTTATGACGTTCTTCTAGTAAATGAGCGATATGTAAGTATGTTGGAAATCAAATGATTTCATTTTTTTAAAGTATTTAAAACTTAACGATCAAAGGTTAGCATCATGTAATTTACGATATTTTTTCTGAACACGAGTGAATTATGCCAAGCAACAGTAGCACGACGAACAAATTGTCTAGAATGCTAACATATGTATGTATGTATGTTCTTTTTCTGCCAAATGTATTGTTTGTTACATGATGTAAATCTTAGACTATGAATTAAAAGCCTAATTGTTTAAAGGAACTGCTTTTAAATGTGTGTTGTTTGCAAAAGTTACGATATTTTTAATGCTCTGATGAAACACAAAATATATATCTACACAGTTATACATACATATACCTATTTACATATTCATGTATGTATGTATAGATTTTAAAATATAAACTGTGTCCCACATTAGTTAAAAACATTTTTTGGGCCAAAACACTGCAATTGCAAATCCAGTTTTTGGCTACGCATTAGAGGTTATTAATAAATTAAAACTTTAAAAGAAATTCATTAGAGAAGCGGCAACTTATCTGCAGACGTTAATTTTTTCAAAATGTTATCATTTATACATACATATAGTTCTGATATTTTACCTTTTTTTTACCACACAACAACTATTATATTCTATTGGTTTGTTGTCGCAAACCTCATTTAAAACTTTAGTAAGGTTAGTTCGAAAATTAAAACACAAAACAAATTTACATCATAGTGTGTTAAATAATCGGGCGGCATAGGTTCAAAATGCAACTGAAGTCGCTAGTTTTATTGTCAAAATCGCCTTTTAAACTTAGCAAACTGCAATCTAAAATAAATCCACTTTTCGCATAAGCAGTAAGCTGGACTTACTTGATCAGCCGATCAACTGCTGATACATTCCTAATGTCAAAAATTTATTAATTTCCATTTTTCGTAATTTTAAATTGCAAATTAAAAAAATTTTGCAAAAAAATCCTCCCCGAAGTGCCATCAAATACTTTGGCTTTATAAAAAATCGTTTTGGAAATATCCATGAGCTATGTTGTAAATATTAACGTTTTTTATCAGGATTATTTTTAAAGTTTCTGGTTTCCGTACGCTTGCAATTAAGAGTATAAATTGATATTTCTCTGGAAAGTAATTAGGAATAAAATCATTTTAGGAACAAAAATATTTTTTTTACAAATGTTTGCAAAACTAATTAAAGGCAAAATAATTAAAAGATAAGTACAGAACATATATTAACGTTTCCTTCCCTGTCACAAATGCTTATTACTTAGTTTTATGCACGCACCCCACGAGCCTTGACACTTGTACACATAAAAGTTACATAATCATAAACAATAAATTTTTAGTTTTGCTTTTTATACAAACATAAATAAATACTTTCGCTTAGTTGCTCCCCTATCAGTAAACTTATGTAGGCATCTCTCAATTATGCTTTTTTAAATCCCACCTACACTTACAAATTACTTAAAAAACATTTAACTTAATTTCATTTCCTTGTTTAAACAAATTACTGCTAAATGATTGTGCTTTACTTAATTAACTTTGTGTCGAACATACTAAACAAGATTATTCTGAAAAACAAGCGATTAAAACACAACATTTTAAGGTCCCGATCCTGAGTGTCACTTGAAATGTGGAGAGCATGGCTTTTGCAATCATCGCAATATTTGTCAGTGTCGTTCTGGTTACATTGGTCAGTACTGTGAGAAGGCATTTTGCTTTCCGCAATGTATGAACGGCGGTAATTGTACAGCGCCTTCGGTATGTACATGTCCAGATGGTTATCAGGGCACACAATGTGAGGGTGGTAAGTAAATAAAGTTGTATTTACTAAAGTATTAAATTTAATTATTTCGTATGCTCGATTTTAAGTCTCAACTCCTTTATTTATTTATAAATAATTTTTTAGTTTATCAAACACATTTTTTTTGAGAAACTTGTTTTTTAAGCCTTTAACACAATTTAAAGTTGTTTATGAATATACATAAGAGTTAATTTATACCCTTTATTTTTGTTTACTAAGCATACATATATTAGAAAAAAACAGATTAAATAATTACTTATAAAAGTATATACATATAGGGCTTATAAAAATTAAAAATATTTCATTAAATTTTTAAATCTTTTTTGATATCGCGATGGCGGTTTTGCAACCGAATTTTATTACTTCAGTCATGGCTTTGTAGAAAGGAGCTTGCTCTGCTCCGCAATCAATACCGGTATCGTGATGTTCTTGTTCTTCGTCCCGAAACTTTGTAATAGTTTTTAAAAGTTCCTGCAATAGTTAAAATCGAAAGTTTTAATTAAATAAGTATCAGATAATTTTTTTTAATACTATTCTAACAATTTTAAATTAATGGGGGAAAATTAAAAATTTTAAAAATCATCTAACAGATATATCGGTTATGTATCTTATATATTTTTATCTTTTAATTTTAAACTTGAAATGGCACAGCATTATCGAAAATATTCAGTGTGTTTAAAAATTATTCCAATGTTATAAATCAGATTTTACTTTCTAACCTTAAAAAAAGTAAAATTTTTACCTGATCTGGGTTAGGAGAGTCCATAATTTGTCTCAACTGTGCATTATAGTGCTCCACAATAACTGTCTCCACAGCAACAGTACATGCCATTGCAGCCTTTTCGCCCATTAAGGCGGTACCTAAAAGAATTGAAAACAAAATTAAAATTCCATAAAAAATGTAAAAAGAGTTTTCAAAATCACTATTAACCTGCTCCTAAAACAAATCCTGCCACATTCCAAATTGGTGTCATAACTGTAGGTCTGACGCGATGTTTTACAATTAAGTTTTCAAATTGACGGCGATGTTCCTTTTCTTGTTCCCACATATGGGCAATATTTTTACCAACTGATGAGTTGCCCAAAATGGCCATTTGACCGGCATAAATACGATCGGCACCTAATTCCCCTGCATGATCGACTCGTATTATTTCATCTGTAAGTGTTGAAGGGCGAACATTTTGTTTTGATTGCTGTGCAGAAGCGGCTGAAGGCGATGAAGTGGTTGAATAAAGAGCTATTTTATACAAATGTTGTACCTGTTCGCTTTTAAGGCTAAAAACTGATTTTGATTGACGCAACATGCTCTAAAAAAGAAATAAACACTTGTTATTAAATATTTTTGTGCTTACGTCTTTATGTTTCATTTTAATCCTTAAACAAAAAATAATTTCTTCTCTTTAAAAAAAAATTTGTCTTATTTAAGGAATTTGTTCTAAAAAATGTTTGAATGGTGGCAAATGCGTTCAGAAGGATAAATGTGATTGTCCCAGAGGTTATTATGGACTGCGTTGTGAATTTTGTAAGTTGAAACAAATTCATATACCTTAAAATCAACAAATAATAGGTTGGTATAAATAATTTGTTTTCTTTTTCTTAAACACTAGCAAAATGTGAAATATCTTGTATGCATGGTGGTCGCTGTATTGGTACAAATCTCTGTCGTTGTGCTGAAGGTCTCAGTGGTGATCATTGTGAAATTGGCCATCGTCAGCGATATACATGCAAACGAAAGTGTAAACATGGAGATTGCATGCCTAATAAGACTTGTAAATGCAAAGAAGGTTTCTTTGGTCGTTTTTGTAACAGACGCAAGTTTTAATTTTTGCTTTAATCAAATTAAATAGCATTCAGAGTAAATGTATGTTTCTTCTTTAGGTGCAAAGAAACACTGATGTTTATTGCATGAAATGTACATGTACTGATGTTTAACTTCGCTTTCAGTATTTCCTAGTTTTAAGTATGTATGCTGATTGTAAGTTTTCTATCGTTGAACAACTTTCAAATTAAATGTGGAACAATATGTGGCTCCCGTTAACCATTGTTTAACTAATTAGATTTTTTTTCGATAAGTGTTCTTTAAAAAAAAGTTGTGATAAATTATTTTATTAAAATATAAAAAAAAAATCTGTTTTCTTATTGTGGTTTTTATTTACGAGATAGATATCTACTTAAATAAATAAGCAGAAATCAAAAAAGTTCCAAAGTTTAACTGATTTTTTTATGTACATATGTATGTATATACTCCATTAATCGTTAAACCGATATTAAGCAGTAGCTTCAATATTAAGTTGAAAACATCAGAGAAAATTGAAATTGAAAAAACAAATGGCGTTTTATAAAGAAAGTCGACAGCTTTTAACAAATTTATTTTATGCATGGTTCTGTTTTTAACAGAAATTCGACTTGGGATCCTTACATCCATAACTTACAGATAAGATAAAGTTATCGACCTGAGTCCTCGATAATAGTCTACTAATTTCGAAAACTAATTTTTACCCCAATGTCTGTGACGTTAAAGTTGGAAAATACATGCGGCTACAGTTGTCAACAAAAATTTTGGAAAGCAATTTCTTTATCATTTTCAATCGGATTTTCATAAAGAGTGAGCTTTATGGTTTTTATTAAATACTAAAGTAATTAACAGACATAATTTTACTTACCATTAATTGTTTGTTTTTATTTTATTTCACAATTTTCAATGCCAAATACATTAAACAGCTGTTTAAGTTTTTTTACAGCACTCACTTGCAATTGATGACATACAAATGAAGCAGTTTATAAAGGTTGCCGGATGAAGTTGCGAGAAAAAACCGATTAAAATAATCGATATATATAATTTTTCCTATGAGAAGCATAGATGTCTAAAGGTTAAATGATATATATAACTGTAACATAAAAAACCAAATAAACAAATTATTACTACCACTATTACTATACCAAAAGATTTTTTTTTAATTTTATATAAAATTTAATATATATATTAAAAAATTCTTTTGTAATCAATCATGATGAACTCTCGGTAAATTTTAGTATTAGAAGTTAAGTTAAATATAAAGAATATATGATACAGCTACATATATATATATATATATATATATACAAGTATATATTTCTACGTGCAGATAACTAGAAACGGTTTTTTTTAATATATAAACATATATTGTATTAAAAATAACAATATCTTATTATAGATTGAGATGTTTGTAAAATTTAAATGCATTTAAGCGGCGGTTGGCTTGATACAGGAGGCCACGCTATGTCTAACAAAACTCATTCTATATTCAAAAAGTATAAATATGGCCACCTTCTGGTGTAGACATGCCACGATTTTTTAAAGAAAAGTAACCAAATATTTGGTTGAATAGTCGATTACTTGAATAGGTAAACATTTTATGAAGCGAATTTCTTTGAAACGAATTCAGTTTGAATTTAAACACACGCGGAAATGGATGTATCGTCGCGCGGTGTAAAATCCAGTTATTGTGTATAAACAAAAAATAGTTTATAATATTTGACAAACTTAAACCAACAGTACTTAAGTGTACCCAAAAAAATATAAAAATTTTTCGCCCGCCTATATAAAAAAATCAACAACGTGAGTGAGGTTTATAGAACCTATGTTCTAATATATATTTTTTTTAAGGTGCACATATATTTCTTTCAGTGTTTTATTAAAAAACAAAAAGAAAAGTTTAAAGGAAAACAACAGAAATTCAAGCGATTTGCAAAAGGGCAAAACAATCGTCCAAGTGTGTGAATTTTATTTTAAACCGATCAAATGCAAAACAACAATAACGCTACTAAATAAATAAAAGTGTTTTTGTGTTCTGTTTTGCCCCTTTTTGTTAGCGACTTCATCCAGTGTTTTGGATCAAATCGAGTCTTGGGAGTAAAACTTGACTGGTCGTTAGTTTTTTTTTGCAATTTAATAGCAACGACAACAACAACATAAAAAAGGAGTTGAAATAAAATTAAAGAAAAAAAGAGGAAACAAAAATTATAATTTAAAAAGTGCGTGTGTTTTTGTAAGAATTCTTTTCATTTTCATGTTACAAAAGTGCTTAATATTTTATGTTATTTTATTATTAATTTATTTTTTTTATTGCTTTTCTGCCAATTGTATTGGAAAATAATTTCTAATATAACGGTGCAAATATAATAAAGAATGGAACATAAATTTAAATAAAATCATAAAAATGAAATGGTTGTTGTTGCAATAAAAACGTAAAATCCAACAACAATATGAACAGGGGATGTTTATTTGTTGTAAAAGTAACAAAACGGTTACAAAACAACAACAACAGCGACAATAAAAAAGACAATTGGCAGATGTTATATCCAATATTACTTTATTATTCTTTTTATTAAAAAACACACACCAACGGCAAAGGTCATCGGATTAAAGGTCAAATGACAAAATCATTTTTTAACCTGCTGCATATTGAGCCAAGTTTCTGTCTGCCTGCTTAATTCATACCTGTAAATTTTTCTTATATTCTTTAGTATCATTGTTTCTGGTAAAATGCTAAAAAATCAGTGTTGCCGGCTTTTTCACGAATTTCTACTTATACAACTGAAAACTTTCTTTAAAACATTAAATTATTGAAATTTTTATAAGGACAAAGTAAAAAAAAAGGAATTTCTGACATACAAAATTAGTTTATAGGTAGGTACCTATGATTTGATGTTTACAAAAAAATTATAATAAAACTGTTTTTAAACAAATAACTAACTAGTCGAAAAGTTTTCTCAAAACAGAGAATAATTAAAACATGTTTGCAGCATTTTCTATTAAAGCACAATACCTATTTGGAAAAATTAACATTTAATATTTAATTGTAGATAGGTAGGGTATTTTTTAATTAAAATTTTTATAATTTTATTCAATAATAAATCTGATGAAATATTTTAAACCTATACAAATTTTACTATAAATTCTTAAAGGAGTAAAACAACAATTTTTTAATAAAATTAATATAAAGTTTTGTATAAAAAGGTATTTGTAAAAAAAAATTCTGAAAAAAAACGAAAACCAATACACATATCATAGATGGGGGCATTGCACTACCTAGTCATTATCTGGGTTCTGCACGAAGAAAGATTTTTGGTTTAAATATTTTAATAAAAAATTAATGTCCTATAGGTATCTCACCCATTAAATGGGGCAGTTTAAAAACTAATCTAATATGGTCACCGTAGATGTCGCACCCGGGTCGCAAGTAAATACAAAAATACCTACATTACAAACAAATTTCTGGAACTTATACCTACCTATTTTGTCTTTGTCACTCATGGGTAAGAGCATACAAGTAAGAGTTAGTATTAAAGTTAATTCAGATAGATAGTCGCAATAATTTTTTAAAAATTAATATTTTATTAACAATGTTAGAAAGGTCGCAAACTACATATTCATATTCAATAAACAGTTTATCATTTTTTTAAAGGTTTTTTCATACAAAATCTGTTTTATAAACCTTTGACAACTTTTTTCATCCTTTATGAATATGGAGGTAACAATTTTATACGAATTTGCTAAAAAACAAAAATTAAAAAATAATACTTAAAAAACGAAATACAAATTTTAAACTAAAATAATTTTATACCTACATTTTATAATTATTTAATTTCTATAAACATTTTCAAAAAATATATACATGTGTATACTCCGGCAACTCCGGTGTCCAATCAAAAGTGATTTTTGTTATTTATTTTTATAATTAATTGTTCTTTTGTTCATGGGAAACAAATTCTTACTCACTCACACTCCTACAATCCAGATTGTAGAAATTCAACAAGAAAAAATCTTAAAAAAAGAAACTTAATACAATTGTTATTGTTGCTATTTTTAATAAAAAAAAATTATAAAATTTTTTTAATAATCGTTAACAACAATTCAATTTAGTCATTGTTTGTTTGTGCTATTTTAAATTGAATCAACCGACCAAAAAATCTACAACAGAGACAAAACAGAAAAAATCAAAGAAAAAGGTTGAAAGAAAGGAAACAAGCGCCACTAAACAGGTTTTTTCTTCTGCATCTTTAAGTTCGTATAGAGCTCTGCATACATGGATTAAGAAGTATGTATGTGTGTATTTATGTTTTAGTGTACGTATGTGTTATTGGCTTTTAGATGCCCTGTATTTTAAGCTAAACCACTTTTGTTTTTTACTACTGTAATGTCAACTTAGTGCTTTCATTAGAAAATATTGTGTGGAAAAGAAGACGTTAAAGTAACGGCGGGTAATTTAAAGTATTTAGACCTTTTTTTGGTGATGAAACAGTAAACAATTTAACGTTAAAAATTAGCAATTTGTTTAGGTATTAATCATTTTAATCGAAGTGGTGGTACCTATACTGATGTAAAAAAAAACACAATTCATACCCATGCACATACATATATACATGAATACATACATGAATACGTACATGATTACCCTTATATTAATAACTCATTTTTTAATTAATTAAAGTTGAATAAACAATTTTTTGTTTTTGAATTTGTTTTATAAATATTAAACAACTTTTAATAAATTATTGTGAATACGGGGAATAATAAAATTTATTATTACGGAATTGACTTTTTAATAACGTAGGTACATACAATGGATAGTATGTAATAAACAATGAACAATATGATAAAACCGTTATAGCAATACAACTGGAACAGGGCTTATTAATAAGCAAATTAAAGAACATCAAAAAATAATCTTTCATTTCAGTATTTTTTTGTATTAAACCTTAACATATATTCATAAGAAATACATTTAAAGTAATTTCCGGAAAGCCTTGATCCAATCAGTTTAAAATCAAAAATCTATACATAGTTTTCAAGCTTTGCAACTATGTAAAATTAGTAACAGCCGAGTTAAGGATTTTATACATTTATGCTTTCACTATTATGTTGAAGGTTGTGTACACAATATGAGAAAGTTTGCATTAGAGGTTGCTTTTCTAAAGAAATACATCATTTTTTTCTATGAATGTCTAGAAAGAACTTTTCTAGGATTTGGCCCAGCTAAAATTTTGGCGAGCTGTACCACTCTTAGACTTCTTTGGAAGCACCTAGATTCAATTATTTTTTTTATTAATTTTTCTATACCAGTTTGTGTTTATGTACTTATCACGCAAGGCTTACAATTAAATTTATACTTTATAGCAGATACATTGTGCCTACATGTGCTCGTTAATAATCAAAAGATGAAGAGAGTTGAGTTCACTTAATTGTTAGCAGATACACGAATAGGTCATAAAAAGTTATTGCACAAATATGTAAACGGATAAACAATTTTGTCAAAACACAACACTAGCAACAGTAAACATCGGCTTTACATATTCCAACAAAAATATTCTTATAGGTATATACCTATGTACATACATACATATATGTTGCTTATAATTGCTCAATTTGATACAACAAGTAGAACGTGTTGTTTTTATTGTTTATAAGCGGTTTTCAGTAAAAATAAAACGTTGACATTACTTCCTTCGTTTGGTGCACTATTTTGCTTCTTGCTGCTTTTGTTTGCAAGTTTCTTATTTTGATACATTTTGTACCAAAAAACATATCTACATAGTATGTAAATATGTATGTAAAGTAGGTAGATAGATTTAGTTTTTTTGAAGTTTTGCATATCAATTCGAATGCAATGGGAAAGGTAGTAGTGGTGGTGGTGGTAGTGCATACTATTAGAGGAGTGCAGAGTTGAGTACCCTAGTGACAGTCTCTCCCAACAAAAACAAATTCATTGGTACACTTTGCCTTAATTCACAAAAGAAGTAACACACATACATACACATACATTTACATCGTGAAAAAAACCTTGCGGCAGCAACAGCAACAACAAAACCGTCATCAACGGAACTACAATAAGAATGTACAGACAAAAAGAACAAGAGTCATACAATAAAAATGTTTGGATGCAGCAGTAGTAGGGCTGCCAGATGTTTGTAAAAGAAGATTGCAAATGTAACGATTTTGAAGCAAAACAGCAAAAGAAATATTAATATTTTAAAGTAAATTAACCTTCACATTATAACAAATTAATAAGTTTTATATTTGTACATATAGTTTTTTTTTCTAGAAACAAATTTTTTCTTTTAAAAATTGCTTATAAAAGAATAAATTTGTTTCTAGAGAGTTTCAACTATATACATAAGTAGGTACCTAAGTATATGGTTTTAAAACATTAATTACATTAAAATTTATATTACGTAAATAAAATACATAGGTTATTTACGTAACATAAATTTAAAGTTAAAGTTAAAAATTAATTGTTCACAAGCACAAATGCTCAATACAACTACAAAAGCAAAATATCGTCATATTTTAAGCAAAAAATTGTCAAATCAAAAAAAATTGTTAAATTATTATAACTCTGCAGCGAGCAACATAATTCTTCTCAGCATAATCTTACTGAAGAAATATAAAAAATAAAGAATAAGAAAAGCAGGTTTACAAAGTGGATGTTTTTACTTTTTTGTTTTTGTATATCTTCTTACGTTTATGTACCCTTTCTTCAAACGACGACGGCAACAACAAAACAAAAAAAACAGTTTTGACAAAAATGTCTTTAAATTGAACTTCAGAGAACAAGTAACAAAACTAAAAGCAAACAAGCAGCAGCTCATCATCAGCAGCAAAAGACCAAACAGTAACAAAAATGTGTGTTTTTTGTGTGAACACTGTTGGCTGACTATTTGGTTGGACGGATGGTTGGTTCGTTTGTTGTTTCAACATTTTCCAGCTAAAGGCAGTATTCACAACGTCTTAAAAGTTAAAGGTAAGAAATGTTCTAAGTATGTACTAATACATACTTACTAGAGAAGCTAAAGATATGTTTATACATACATATGTATATATTTACTTTTTTAATTTATTTCTGTTACTTTTGTTAAAAAATATAAAAAAAGCTGGAGACACAAAACCAACATAACCCATATGAAGCATATTACATTACATTCCAATAAGTTTTATACTCATACCCAAGACTTTAAAGGCTAAGAAATCAGATCTAATGTATACTTTTCAAGACACACATGTATTTAAGCACGAAGGGTGTATGAGAAGGACTTTAAAAAGTATTTTTTTTATGTTAAAAAAAAAGGTTTGTAATCAATGTTTTAAATATGTTTGCCTTAAAATTCATTTTGGCAAACTGTATTTTGGTGCGTCACAGATGATTTTCCACAAAGAGCAATAAATATAAAATATTTAGTCAATTTGGGGAAAATTGTTAAGCACTAAATTAAATCGTTCTTTTTATACCTTATACACATGTAGCAAGGGCTTGTATAGGTTTTTCATTCTGTTTGTAATTTCTACCATATTCATTTGCGGCCCTATAAAGTGTATATAATCTGGATCCTTATAGATAGGGAAGTCGATTTAGCCATGTCCGTCTGTTCGTCTATCCGTCTGTCCGTGTGTTGGTTGAAATTAAGTTTTCATAGCTCCTATAGGATACTCATGGTTGTATGTGGTATCAAACTGTTGGAAATACTTTCGAGAAAATCGGTAGTGAAAACTGGCAAGATCTATTTATGACCGGCTGAGATATAAGCAAAAAAAAACTGCCTTTTTTTACACAAAAAAATTTTTGTTTTGCAGCTTGAGATAAACTAAAGATGATGAAAAAAATTGGACCATTTGCCTAAATCGACCACACATGGTAAAGGGTATACATGATTTAGCTCAGCCCAATATAGCGCTCTTACTTGTTTTGTTTTAAGTTATGTTTCATTAGTGTGATATCGCTTAATATTGTTAGTCTATTTCTTTTGATATCAACGGCTGTCGTTTTTTTATACCCTTCACACACACACATGTGTTAAG
>NDXZ01001592.1:0-12754 GCA_003055125.1 Paykullia maculata
ACTTCACAAAATCCCTATTTGTAAGCGAGGGTGTTAATGACTTCTTTAAGTCCCTATTTGTAAACGAACAGGGTTTTAACTCATTACAAAGCAATGGAAATTTTATGCTGGGTATAAGTCTATTCTCTCGTGACTAAACTTGCGTATCAACACCTTATGTGTGTAGGTATGTTAAGAGACAAGTATTTGAGAGTTTAAAGTGCCATTAAAAGAATATTTTATGATAAAATTTATCATCTCCCAATTAATGGAAATACATGTAAAAATAAGGAAGAGAGAAAATTTTTTAAATTATGTATATGAATGTGCAAACATGTGTATATGGTCACATAAAATACAAAAACGCAAATCAGCCATTTTTATAATTTAACAGAAGGAATAAGAGTGTTAAAAAATTAAAACAATTATTATTTGAAATATAATTGAAATAGTAAGATTGATTTCTTTAATTTGTAACATTATGCTGTCACCTCTCTTTCTAACATCGCAAAAAGGAGTTAATTTGTTGTTAATTCTTTTTTGCATTTTTCTAATGTCTTCTACTGTTCAAAACCGCTATAACAGTAGAAGGCCAAAATTTGTGCGAAAAATCTTAAAAACCGAATGAATGTCACGTTATGTGCACTTAACTCTAACTTCAGTTTAAAGCTAATTTGATATAAATTTCAATCGCTTTTTTATCTGATTAAAGAACTTATTTATTTATTAAAGAACTTAAATAAATTTTCTATTTATGACAAATGTTAAAACAAACTCTAATCTTATGACTTTTTTTATCACTACGTTTTATAAGGAATCGTAATTTATGTGTTTTATTTATAAAATTTGCAAGAAATTTTCTGTTTATAGATGTTTTCTTAAAAGTTTCACGCACTTTAAATTAGGCTCTAAAAAACAGCGAATTTTTTTTTTGCTCATTACAATCTAAAATCCTAATTTATTTTTATCCTCTTGGGATAATTTGTCAAAACTGTCTTCAAACAAAATGTGCTTTTTTATAATATAATTTTGTTCTCTTTGTTTGCTTTAAAGGCATTGTCCTCGAAAAATAATGAATAAAAAACAAAGAGATAAAAGAAAAAAAAAACAAAAAACAAAATACTTATTACCAAAACAGAAAGGAAAACAAAATTGTTGCTTTTTGGCCAAAAAGTAGATAAAAGAAATAAACAATAATGATATAAGCTGATGTAAAAATATATACAACACAAACACATAGAAAAAGACTTACGGTCTGTCTGTATTTGTGCAAGTACAATTGTAAAGACCTTTAGGATTTCTCTATGTCAATGTGTGTATGTGTTTTGCCTAAAGTCTTCTTGCAGCCAGCCTTTCAGCCTAGACTTAAGTCAAATATTTAACAAGTTTTTACTTTTAATTTGTTCGTAGTTTTTCTTTATTCCCTTTTTCTTCGTTTAAATGTTATTTATATATTTTTGCTGCCCTAAAAAAGCATGACTGAAACCGTTGCCAATTCCTTAAGGAGACAACTTGCGTCTTATATTTCTGGCATTAAAAATTGTTACGTGACACACATTAGAATGTCAAAAAATTAGCAAGACAAAGTAAAAAATATTATAAATTGTTTTATGAGCTTCGTTACACTTAGGCGCGAGAAGTAAAGAAAATATAAATGAGGAAATAAAGTTTTTTTTCTTTTGATATAGAATTTTTTGTTTGCCTGCAGCATTTTACAATCAGAGGACTTAGCATAAATTTATTAAGGATTTCCATCCTTAAACAGTTTTCTATAAAAGTAAGTAAAGTTTCCTAAGCAAAAACAAATCATCTTCAAATATATATTTTAAAATTTATATCAACAATTTTCTAAAATAGAAAAAAAAATTTACTAAGAATTTTTAAAAAACTTAGGCGTAGTTGATAATATCGTTTTACTAGACGCTGATTCAGGGGAAGAAGGAAAAAGGGAAACTAACCACCAAAATTACTTCCTCACCCCAAAATGATTAAAACATTTAGATTATTATTAAATGTTTTTGTAAACTTTTATGTATTTTTCGTACTTTCCTCCCGCTTATGCTTTCAGAATACCGATCCAATTATAAATGGCCTACAAAAGTTAAAAAATCACCCAAAAAAAAGTTGCACGAAAATTAATAGTGGTTAAGGTTATAATTAAAAAAATATATTATTTAAAAGATTCAACTTTAAAACCCCATCATTGCCCAACATATGTTATGCCCACACAGCTTTTCAATAATATTTTTAAATAATTTTAGCACTAAACTTTTTTCAAAACTATACTTCATGATCAAAATTATAAATCATCATTCATTTAAAATAAAATTGTTAAAAAAAAAATTATTCTGGTATTGTTTCATTTATGTATATTAATTATTATGATAATATTAAAAATAATTAGGATAATGATCGCAAAAATACATTTAATAACTCCCACCAGCGGCAAGAACTAAAACTGGCAGTTAAAACACTTCTTGTATTTTTCAACTTAATATACATATGTATGTATGACAAGATTGTATAGGAAACTATTAAAAAAAAAAAGAACAAGTTAATGAACAGGCATAACTCCATGGAATGGAAGGCAAAAGGCTTAAAACTCTCAACAAACAATGTCTTCTTTTTCAGCCTTTAAAATTCTTTAAAGGTGCCTTAAACATATAATCGAACAGTTGTTTTTTAATTTTTAAAATCGTTTCATATTTCATATTTCTTTAGATCGTTTACTGTCCTCTTGTCCCTTATAAAATTTATTAAAACATACAATAAGCGTATCGCAGTATCTGCTCAAACATATAAACCCATATAAACGTAAGAAAAACTTGTGTTTTTCCTTGCTTGCCAGCAAATATAGTTTTTTAGTTTAGAGAAGTAACTATATAGTCACTATTTTCTATCTACTATAAGAGTGTACTATCATTCTTATAAAAACCATGTAGTTTGCAAGATTTTATAGTTAAAAGTACAAGTTTTATTAGCATCAGTACAGGGGCCTAATTCTGTCATTCGATAGCGATCGAAATTTAACAATTCCAATTGGAATCCAATTAGAACTCCTATACCTAAAGCAAAGAAAACTCGCACGTTCGAGTAAAACTCGATCGCTATCGAATGACAGAATTAGGCCCCAGCAATGGGTTATTAAAAAAATATTCATACGGCTAAACACCCTAAAAACAATGCCTTTAAGTTCAACCATTCAAACCTTTTAAACTCAAATATTTATTGTTGATTTAAAATAAATAAGACATTTAGCTTTCTGGCGACTCTGTACTTTTAATCATCACTTGCCTTATATCATTAGTTCGGGGGTACTTGCTGATTCACATGAAATTGTACTTAAATTTAAACTTGCAACAACGACTTCACTTGTGCTTGCATCTGCACTTACACACGTATTTATACTTGCTTTTAAACCTGCGCATATATTTCAAATTGTGCTTGAACAGGGTGTCCGCCGGCAAGGTATACTACTTTGTTTGTTTATAATTTTTGATTAAATGAAAGAGAATGGATCTTATATTAATAAATGTTTTATTTATTATCGGCAATTATGTATGAAATACAATATCAGATAAATGTCGCCTCTGTTAGCCTCACAAATGCGAGCGCTTTTGAGCACATTTTTCATTACATTCTCACACATTTCACGCGGTATTTCATTAATTTCATCACGAATATTTTGTTTGAGTTGCTCCAGCGTGTCTGGTTTGTTTGCATAAACCTTGCTTTTCAGATATCCCCACAAAAAGTAGTCCGGGCCAGTCAAATCAGGCGACCGTGGAGGCCAATCAACATCACCATTTCTTGAAATAACTTGTTGTGGAAAGAGGTCTCGCAGTAATTCCATTGTAATCCTGGCTGTATGCGATGTGGCACCGTCTTGTTAATATCAAGTGTTAATCAAGCCCAAAGCATTCAGTTGTGGCGTTAAAAAGTTTTTAATCATATCACGATATCGCTCCCCATTGACAATTACCGTTACGCCGTTTTCAGTTTCAAAGAAATAAGGTCCTGTGATTCCTCCTCACCAAATTTCACACCAGACTGTCACTTTTAATGGATGCAAAGGTGACTGATGAATAATTTGAGGGTTTTCCATTGCCCAGAATCAACATATCTATTCAAATAAAAATGTGCCTCGTCACTCATTATGATTTTTTCATGAAAATCGGGGTTGTCATGGGCGAGCTGTAACATCCTATTGGCACATGTACGACGGCGTAAATGGTCTTCTGGAAGAAGCTCTTGTGTCAACTGAATTTTAAATAGAAACAAATGCAAATCCTTGTGAAAAATTGTGACCAAAGTTGTTCTTTGAAGACTAAGCTTCTGAGCACGGCGTCGAATTGAGATTGATGGATTGTTTTGAACACTTTCTTGAGCAGCAGTAATGTTTCAGCCGATCTTGCAGTACGTTGTGGTTCATGCTTGGGCCTATCAGCTGCAGTCCCTCTTTCTTCGCAACCATTGACTACACGATAAATAGTGCGTCTTGTTGGCACGTTGTTTCTTCCAAAAATTTCACGCAACTTTCTCATCGTCACAGTAATCGATTGTATAGTTTTGATAAAATGTTCTAACGATTAACACACGTTGGTTTACCGAATATTTTTCCATAATAAATTAGCCGCGTCTCTGCTTCACGACTGCCAAATATAAACTTTCAAGACTAATGTTTACCAAAATGGCGGCAAAACAAAGTAGTATACCTTGCTGGCGGATACCCGTACTTGTGTTTCCACCTTAACTTTCACTGTATTTGCACTGTTTGCCCCTATATAATGTTCTATATCAAACTTTTAAATTAGAATTTCGATGCTTTGTGACTAAGAAGTTTAATCATATTTTTTTACTACGATACACTGATAGAAAAAAAATTCATTCAGACAATGAAACGGTTTCATTGAATATTCTGCATTATTTTAATGAAAATTTACATTAATACAATAAAAAGAAATATATTGATTAATAAATTGAAAAATATAAGTAAATCCAAGGCTAAGCAGATGTGTATGGGAAAAAGAAAAACCTTAATGAAAGAATATTTGTTTTTAGGTTTTTGGAAAAACCATTCAAAATATTTTTTAGAATTGTTATAATTCCCCTTCAATTTGTTTTTGAATTCTTACTTAATCATACAATAATTTTGAATTTTTCAAGAAATAGTTTAAAAGTCTATTGATGATTAGACATATACATCAGTGAAATGCATCACATAGACAGCTTAAACTAACAACAATCTTTAAAATTTTAAGTAATTAAACAAATTTTATTTATCCGAACAATGTCGATGAACAAGTGAAAAAATTACATTTAATTAATAAAAATTGTTCAATTATTAATAAAAAATGTTTCATTAAACCCATGAATCGGCTTAATAAGGTTTATGACTGATTTCATTTCATTACTGACATAGTTTCACATACTAGATTCAATAATGTAGTGAAACATTCTTGATTAATGTAATGAAGGGATTCATTAGCTGACTTTGAGTGCTAATTTCGTTGACGCAATGTGCAAATTCATTGTCTGAATGAAGGGTTTTCTTTGAGTGTACAATCTGTAATAATTATTCAGTAAAGAAGTTAGGAAATAGACGCATGCTTTACGTTTTTTAAAATATAAACTATCTTCTCCAAAAATTCGAAACTTTTTGAATAGAAATCTTAGTTCTAACTTCATTTCGTCGGGCCTTTGAGACTTCTTGGATGGAAAATTTTTATGAATCTGCCAGTCTCATTACATATGTATGTTTGTACATATGCATGTCTTGCATATTTTAAAACTTTACCAACAAACACAAGCAAAACGCATTTAAATACATATGTACATATGCAATCATACAACCAAACACAGAAGGACACACCACAAGAAAATATATACTTACAAAATTTTGTACGTATCATTTTATATATATATATTTTTTTTTTACTTTTATCATTTGTATTGCATTTTACGTTTGCTGTTTCCGTATCCGTTTCCTTTGCAATTCTTATTGTCTTTAATGTTGTTTAAGAGTGTTATTGCTATTGTTGCTGTCGCTATTCCGGATCCATATAAATGCAAATAAAAATTATAAATACATATGTATTTTTTTATATAAAAAATATTCCCTGTTTAATTGTAAAGACACATGTATTCATGAATGTTATACATAACTCATCAGTTGTTCAGTTGTTTTCATGTATGTATTAAAATATTTTTGTATGTTTATTTAAATATAAATAAATAATTTTCGTTTATAAAATATGAATATCAGAAAAATACACTTTAAACATATTCTGTTCGAAAAGAAACAAAAACTTAGGAAGATTAAGTTAAAGCCCAACGAACATGATATTATTTTTTATTTAAAATAATGACACCTTTTTAAAAAGAGCGCTTTATCTCAATACTACTTACTGCATACGTCTTTTTTTATTTGTTCCTAAGTCTGTAGTTATAGTAATATAAAAACTCTAACACTGGGGTATGTTATGTATTCCGTGTGTCATTAAAATGTGCGGAATTGTCATAGCATTGTTGTTGTAAATATTTTTTTTATAACACAAATTTTATGAAAAAAAAACGATTTTGTTATCTGACAAATTTATTGTGCAAATTATTTTACGATTCTTATGTTAAGCTAAAAGTAAAGTGATTCGTATTTCTATTAGATCACGGTACATTTGTTCTATACTGTACTGCAAATCAAAATACAAAGAAACTAAATTTAAAATGAACAATTGTTTTACTATTGGAAAACGATACGTATGATAAATACTGATATTCCCAACGAACATTTCGGTCTTCTCATCACTCATTTCGTAACTAATAGAAATATTTAAATTAAAAAAATAAAGTTGTTTAGTAGTTTTTTGTCGACGTTTTTGTTTAAATAATAATAATAAAAACAGCCTTAAGCTTGTCTATTTAAACATTTATTTAAACAAATAAAATCTTAATCAAAATAAATTTCAGTGACTTTTTCTCCAGCTCAGAGCTAGACTTGCTCTCGCCTTAACCGATTTTATTAGCGGCATACCAGATGCATCTATTCTACTACAAATGACGTAACTTAATTATCCTGCTAATGGGCCCCATTGCCATACCATATCACTATAAGTTAACATTGAGTCAATGGCAGAACTTTCTTCAACTTTCCAGAACAAGCTCCCACAGCTGCAAATCAAGATAGGGATTATGAAGCAGACATTGTTAGCACGAGGAATCCTCTTCTTTTTTTATAGCTTCAGAATTTTATTGTGTGTTAAAAGGTCATAATAAGCGAATTAATAACTCTGTTATTTTCTTGCATAAAAGGAATTTGCAGATATTTTGGCTGTAAATCAAAATCATTGTCAACGTTCTTGGACTAAGGGAGGATTAAAACTATTTTTTAGGAAATATGGTTCTTCTAATAATAGCACCAGGAAGTTTTTAATCATTGACAGTACTCGCTCTAGGCTTTAAAGACAGTGGTTTTCTACATTTAGTCCCTGCTTAACTTTAAAGTCATTATATTTAAACTAAACTAAGATCTCCAAATTTTCTAATATTTTTTTAGGGCCACTTTAAGAACAATTTTAAGTCCTCTTTTTAAACTTTGCAAAAAAAAAATATTTCTTACTCTTTTACAAACAATTTTTTTAAATTTTTTCTTTCACTGTAAGTTCATTAACCGAATATTTGGTCATGTGTTAAACCTCTGGATGAGTATTCATTGATGAAAGGATATTTCCTTTTACGTAAGTTTTTGTATGTGTTTTCAGCATATGCAGCTTTAATCAGTTCATGCAACGAATATGTATAAACAAACATACATATTTGATGATGAATTTCTTGTAATCCTGCCAAAAGAATCCTGTAAAGGTAAATAAACATTGGGTTTATTCTATTGGGTATATATATTTAAGAAAACATTAATTATGATAATGGAGGCTTAAAACAAAGAAAAAAACAATCACAAAATCGATGAAGACAAATTATCAATCTTGCGGAAATAATAGTTTTTCCTTTTCTTATAAACGCAAATGATTTTTTTTTCTTTTTTCCTAAAAATATTTTAGCTTTCTTCTCTTACCCTTTGGAACCCACTTAAGAATTAGCCATATGTGTCCTGATTTAAAAAAAAAACTTAATATTTGTTTTTAAAACTTGTTTCAAAAACTTTTCAATTGAACATGTTTTAAGAAAACAATCACACGTGTGGGAAAATAAATGCAATGTCCTCCAGAGCTTAAGTTCATTGTCATTTTCAAGGATAAGAAAACGTGACTTTATTACACATTTAAACATCTTTTACAATCTCTGTGTGTGCAAAAATACATTTCAAAACTTCATCCGCTGGTAAATTGAAAACCAATGTAAGACTAACCAGAGCTTTGCAAACTGCAAAAACAAAAATTTCAAAACTTTTTCTGGGATTTTATGCTCTTTTTTTTGTATTGTAGATTTGTACAAGTAAATCGAACAGCTACAACAAGTACATTAGTGTCATAACAAATGTAAAACCTGTTTAGAAGGACTCCCAATTTTACCAATGAAGCTACC
The DNA here is from genome assembly GCA_003055125.1 of Paykullia maculata. Taxonomy (NCBI): domain Eukaryota; kingdom Metazoa; phylum Arthropoda; class Insecta; order Diptera; family Rhinophoridae; genus Paykullia; species Paykullia maculata. The sequence continues at coordinate 8,518 of NDXZ01001592.1, forward strand.
TGCCATCAAGCAAAGCAATCATTTGACATGGGAACCAGTGTTGTCAATATATTGTTTAATATAGCATATCTATGAATGATAATATGAACCCTTTAAATATGAAAAAATGATAGACAGAAATTTTCAATAGTTTTAGGATTGGATTTTTTAAAAGAACTTCAACGGAAAATATGTTATAATGGCAACACTACAGCCAACCATTAACAACACACACACACACATAGATAATAAAACATTAGAAGAACAAGCAAAATATGTTCATTTCTAGTTATTTTTCAAAAACGAAAATACAATCCAGATGAAGAATTGGAAAAGATAATGAAGTTTCAAAGAAAAGAAAGTTGAGAAAACGAAGCCTTTTAAAATACTAAGAAATTGTGAGCAAAGGATTTTAAAGATTTGGTACAAAGATAAAACATTTTTTTTTTAACTAGAAAGAAACCAATAATCAGAAGTGGATTTGCAGTGGTATTCAAATGAAGTTCAAGAACTAGTTTTTTAGTCAAAGGCAGAAAATGATGGAAGTCTAAGGCAGTTGACGTCTGTTAATACTGTCGTCTATTTTTCAGTCACTGATAGCTATGGCAGATTACACAATGGTAATATGGCGCCATGTGCTTTAGAAAAACGCTAAAATAAACATTTGCATGAAATAGTTGAGGACGATGATACCTTTGGACTTTCTTAAAGTGGCAAGTCCAATGCAAAAGATCGCAGTCCACCGCTGTATTCAAAGTAAACCGATTTCAGGTCATCACCTTAATACAACCATTTAAAAGGTTTACTACTTTGAAACAAAAAGTTTGCTTTATTAGAAGGGTATCTTTATGCCTTTAGTAGTTAAATATATATATTCTCGAGATTAAAGGCGCAGTGGCGCAGTGATTTGATGTAGGGCATTGTGAAACTCTTTTAAACATTAGAAATCTTATTTAAGCATTGGTTGACCGAATATTGTCATTTAAGTCATCTAAGGTTACTGGTGTATTTAAATATGCTAATGCCCTTATGTAACCCTAGAGAAAATAGTCCAAAGGCATTCAATCATTGTGGCAAAATATATAGACTATTTCAACGCGTATTTGGAAAAGTTCTCCTTAAGTAATTCGAACTTCAAAGAGAGTGTTCTCAGTGAAACAGCCCATTCAATTTTGGAATCCAGGCAATTGATAATCATGTCTCTGTACAGCTCGCCATTAACAATAACGTTCTTGCCGTCCTTATTTTTTAAGAGATAAGGACCAATTATTCCATGCGCTTGTAAAGCACATTTAATAATGTTTTTTAGTGGGTATAGAGATGCCTGTAGAATCTCTTTTTGATTTTCTCACTTCGTATGCAGCAATTATGCTTGTTGGCATACATTATGTTGTGATTAAGCAGTGTATTGATCTTTAATTTTTTTTCTGTTATAGGTTGATATTAAGGGGAAAAACTTTCCATAACGGTAATGAACACAGCAGCAAAAACTATGCATGAACTAGAAGATAACCTGAGTTTAAACTAAACTTAAATCAAATTTAATTTAAATTGACCTTCTCTATAACCAGAAGTAAACGCAACGCTCGTTTCTCTTTCATGTTAAAGAAAACACAAATTATTTTTTTTTAATGTTACTGATTTCAATTTTGTTTTTCAATTTTTTAGGTTTAAAACCTGTAAACCTTCCAAAGGTTTTTGTATGAATAAATGTACAAATATATGTATGTATGTATGAAGTTGTTCAAAGAAAAAAATCCATATACCGAATGGTCTTTGTATTACTATATAATTGCTATTGTTTGTCATTGTCAATGTGATTGTATAGTTGTAGTTAATATTGTTGTTTAAGCTTTTTTTACCATGAAAACAGAAAAGTAAAGGATTTATCCACAAAACAGCAAAAGAAAAAAACAACTAAATTGATAAAAAAAAATTACAATAAAATTATAACTTTTCAAGCATTTCTTTTTCTTTAACCCTAAATATTTCTTTCTATTTCTTGCTTCGTTTCACAACAATAACAAATAAACACACAAAAGCAGGTATTTATTAAAGAACAGAAAATGAAAAAATTTATTGAAAATATCAAGAAAAAAATTGTTACGTGACCGAAAAGTATGACTACAATAATAAAACAAAAATAACTACAAAATTATTTTTTAATTTTGTAACAAATAGGAAAAAACTTAGAAAAAAAAAACGAATAAAAAGGAGAAAAATTCAAAAGAAAAATATTTAAAAGAAATAATAAATAAAAACATTTTAAATTACAAGGTTAGTCTGTGAGTACCTTTACTTGTAGTAATACAAAATTAAGGGGTGGGAGTAAAAGTCATTTCGTAAAACTTAAAATTTTACTCATTTTTCTTTTATTTTCTTTTGATTTAAAGTTATTTAAAATTAGTTTTTTCTTTCTTTACAGGTATAAAATCTTAGCATAGAAATTTTTCTACAAAATGGAAATGGTATGTGTGATTTAAAATATATATATTAAATACTTGGGAGGAAGGTAAAAGAGGCAGCAGGATACAGCTAACTTGAGTCTGTCTTATTTGTAATGTCTGTGTAAAGGAAAAAGTTGCACTTAAGATAAAAAAGGGAAAAGAAATTATATCAAAAGTAAAATACAGGGTAACAATCATGTCGCGTTTAACGCGTTGTCCGAGTTCGCTTTTGAGTAAAATGAAGATATTGACCAAATTCATTATCGCTGTATTAAAAAAAAAGGTTGGTACCAAAATACCTTTAGTCGCATATTGTTCACAGCATAAGAGAAAAGAAGTAGGTACGAACTTTTACATTGTGGTGCACCTACAAAAATCTTTGCTCTATACCCCAACACTCCTTGCATAGTCGCCAAATTTTGTGTGACCGGTAATTGTTAATACAATATCCGTTAGCTTGTTGAATTTAAGGAAACCATTCTGGGCCATGTACCTCTCACCGTAGCGAATCTAGGTATATTTATTAATGTATATGTCTATGCGAGTCTGATAAAATCGTTGATACCCTTAAAAATAACGAAATAACTTCATTTTGTTAATAAAAATTTAAATTTTCAAAAACATAATAAATAAATAAATAACTTCATTTTGTTAATAAAAATTTAAATTTTCAAAAACATAATAAAATCAAATCACAAAAAAACTGTTTACGTTTGGAACTTTCTAATTCTAGTTCAAAACATAAATAGACCAGTGTAGATTCCAAGAAATCGAAAGGAAAATTTAAAAACACGCAAGTTAAAGCTCTATAGTTGGCTGTGCCAAATCTTATACACCCTTCACCATGTGTGTGTCGCATTTGGACCAAATGGTCTAATTTTTTTTAAATATATCTGTAGTTGATCTCAAAGCTTCAAAACAATATTTTTTTATGTAAAAAAAAGCAGTCATTTTTTGCTTATATCTCAGCCGGTTATTAATGGATCTTGCCAGTTTTCAATAAATATTTTCTTGAAAGTATTTTTAATAGTTTTATATCACATACAAACCTGAGCGACCTATGAGAGCTACGAAAACTTGATTTCAACCAACACACGGACAGACGGATAGACGGACATGACTAAATCGATTTCCCTTTCTATTAGGATTCAGAATATATATACTTTATGGAGTCGCAAATGAATATTGTAGAAATTACAAACGGAATGACAAACCTACAGTAGTGGACATGATTTTAGCACAATGCCTTTATGTACTTTTTCCAAACCAAAAAATTTTGACATGCTTGTTGTTTTACTATTTTCTGTATCCTCACCCGTGGTCCAAAGAATACGAGATATTATTATTTAACGTGAAATTTGTTTGTTTAAATTCATTAATTTTATTCAAAAATATGTATAATAAGCCGCACAACATGCACAGAGGGAAAAACCCGTTCGAAAAACACCGAAATTGACACCATCCGTTGTCAAAAGTGAGCTAAGCACGTTTTTTCTTGATTCGACAACGGATGGTGTCATTTTTCTAAGAACACTTGATTCTTATTTCAACAACAGCCGTTCTTGTTTTGACAACGCTTCGTTCTTATTTCGACAACAGTCGTTCTTGTTTAGACAACGCTTCGTTCTTATTTCGACAACAACCGTTCTTTTTTTGACAATGCTTCCTTCTTATTTCGATAACAAACGTTCTTGCTTGATGAACAGGTCGTTCACAATTTGACAACGTCTGGTATTTTTAGATTTTCGTTCTCAATTTGATAACATTTCGTTCTTGATTTGACATTATTTGGTATTTTTTATTATTTCGTT
>NDXZ01001600.1:0-11555 GCA_003055125.1 Paykullia maculata
GAGAAAATTTCCGTTCGAATCGAAATGCAGAATAGGGGTTAATATCTGGATTTTTTTAGATGTTCTTGTTCAATAGTAATTCTTGTGCGTGTAATAAAATACTAGGTTTGTCAAATTCCGATATAAATAAATTCCGAAATTGGTGGTAAATCTGTGTAGTTATCGCCGATGTAAGAATGATAAACCATTTTTTTTAATTTGTAGCGCAAGAATAACGACTGAAAGTTATTCCAAAAACAAGTATGTACAACAAAGTTAAACTATTTCTTAAAAAAGCTAAGATTGAACAATTTCCATATCCTTTTATAACAAAGATATATTGCATTAACTTGTTGTTAGACAAAATCTTGTTTGTGTTACAAAACAACAAACCAATTTTTTTATTTTGTAAAACATTTAACTGAAATATAGGTAAACTTTGCTCTATAGAAAAGTGAATTTGTATTGTAAAATTATTTAAAATTTCTTCTATACTTTAACTCAAGACTCTTACACTTTGTTGCTTATGGCTAAAACACAAAAATCGTTTTTCACTTTCCTTGAATTGTTTTTACTATTTTGAGAAACAAGACAAAAAGCAAAGAATAATTCTAAGAATTTTCTTTATTTATTTCATTTCAAAATATTTATTATATCTTTAGAGACAGTAAAGAAATTGTCTTAACTGTAAATTCTCTCTCTTGCAAAAGGAGTGCCTCCTTATACAAATACGTTTGAACGCAAAGTCATAAATAACCTTAAAAGTTTTTGTTTATATGTTTTTACCAAGGAATTTAAAAGCTTTAACTAATTATGGTGTTTACGTTATAGTGGGATACCACACACATTTATTCACAATCACACACACACTCACACACTTATGTTTTTAAGAGGCCAATCCACGCCATGAAAACCTTAGCTTCATATTATTAACAACTTTTGAAGGAAAAAGAAAAACGAAATTAAAAATGTTTCAAATGGCAAACAACCCTTTTTTACCTTTTGAAAATCAGCCCTATTCTGTGAACAAAGTAATTAGCTAGAAATTGTAAATCATTTTTGGAGTTTCTATTGTAAAAGTGTTTGTGGACATTTTGTAACGATTTTAGGTTTCTGAAAAGTTAGCCTTCTAGAGCAAGGGGCTGTTGGTAATAAATTAAATGATGTCAGGGCATTTTTGTCTGTTTAGATTTTGTTTATTTCTTATATTCTTAAACAATTTTTTTACATTTTCTGTTCTTCTAAGAAAGCTGGAACATTTTAACATAAATGTTTGCCTTTTGCTTGTAAATAAAATTTCTTCTAAATTTTATGAATTGTCTATCTTTTGAAATATCAACAATACTAGGCAACATTAACACTGACATCTTGAGTTTTGGAAGTGTGTGTCGGTGTTAGATATTGTCATATACGTATCTATGTATGTATGCCTGGGTGTAGGTAAAAAACAGTTTGTTGCTTTCTGTGACTTGCGAGAAATGCGAGTGCAAATTATGTGCGTAAATGAAATTTATGTTGTAATAATTTTACTATTTATTATACTCTCTTCTTTTATGCTGTGTTAATACTGTGTATGTGTGTGTAAGCTTTTCTTTTTTATGCTTGTGCAAATTCTGTTGTACATACTTTTTACTTGTGCTAAGACCTCAAAAGTTTTAAGTATGTATGTAAGTATGTATATATAAAAAATATGGTTTAATGGTTTAAGAGAAATTATGGAAAAAGTCACGTAGTTGGTTTTATATAATATGTAATTTAAACTTCTACAATGGTGATGGCAAAACTTGTCTAGTTAATGGTAAATGTGTTAGCTAAGAGGCGTAAAAAGCAACTTGGATATAAGGATATTATTTAATAACACATTTCTAAATAGGAAATGAAATCAGTTTACAAAATGTTTCTGTAAATTAAAGTTTTTGCCCATATTCATTACTTTTTTTTTAAATTCGAAAAAAAGAGAATTCCTAATTTTTATATTAATTAAGAATATGCGAGTTTAATTGTCGTAATTCTGTTTGGTTTTTCCAAAACATTCTTAGTAGTGATTATTATTTTAAAAGTTTTATTTTTTAATATTAACGATATGTGCTATTAATATTGAAAAGTTTTTACTTTAACTAACTAAGTTCTTTTAATAAAATCAAATGAACGCTAACTTATCAATTTACAATGGAATTGAAAAATAATTTTTTTTTGTAAATGATGTGCAGAATACCAAGGTTTTTTTCTTATGGAAAACAAATTTAAACTGAAACAATTTCTTTATTATATTAAATGTATAATTTTCATATATGTACATATGGATGTGCATAAATAAAAACAAAATCTTTGTTTAAAAGTTAAATATTTAAGTAAAAGCAAAGTTTATAAGCAATTTTAACACATATCCTTCAAAAAAGAAAAACAATATATTATAAATAACAGCGCCAGGGGACATATAAAAAATTCACACACTAGAACTAAGAAAAAACTTTATTACACACAAACGAAAACAATACTAAATTGTTTTAAATGGAATAAGTTATACAATTTTAAACTTATTTTCATAATAGCCAAAGTCTCAAACTTTGAAAACTTTTTTTATGTCTTAAAGCCATTGTTTTTTTGAATCTTTGGTAATTTATTTTAATCAAGTAACTTACGTTACTGCTATTTTTTTAATGTACTCGAAAAAGTCCATGATAGATTTTAATTTAACAAAAGCAAACAATACACTTTTTCTATTAACCCTAATTAAACCGATAACACAGTTAACTTATGCACATCCCCATTGAAAATACATGTACTCTCATATACACATACATAAAAATACCCTCAAGAAAGAGAACATTGAATGTATGTATAATGTTAGGAAGAAGAAAAATATATTCTTTGACAGTTAACAACAAATTGATACAGAAAAAAAGGACAACAATACTTTCCTTGATATTGTGTTTCATCTTCAGACATTGAAGTAAAATATAAAGTTAAAGAACAAGGTGCTTGATTAATTTGTAATTCTGGAAAAGGAGGTAGCATCTAAAGAATAAGAGATAAAAGTTTAAGTTATATAGATGGAAAATAAATGCTGTGGAATGTAAGACATTTAAAAACTAACGAAATAAACAATATTTTGTTTTAGGGTTATATTTATATTTATACTAATTGAATTTTGTCACTGTTGGTTAATGTTTGGCCCCAGCTTCGATATGTTTATTATATCTAAGAATCCTTTGGGCCGCTTTTAATTAAACTTTGTGAGTGTGTATGGTTGGTTTCAGCTTTAAAGATGGAATACCATTAATAAGGATCAAACAATAGCCCCAATATAATTATAAGAAAAACATTATTTGACATACCTAGAGAATTATAATCTTTATAGACCTTAAACTAAGTATGAGTGACTCCTTAAGCGAAGTAAAATTAAACAGAAACGGAGCCGCAGAACAGGCACATCCACAATCGTTCAAATATTTGGGACATTATAAGCTTTATAGTATTTATGCTTTACTTCTGCTTAAGATACAAATGTGTAATATATAAAACATATACTTGTAATAGTGTAACACAGTAAAAACAAAAATACACTTATCCACAATATATAAACGTTTCAAAAAGCTAAAAATATTTATAAAAGACGGACGTTAACTGGCCAATATATCTGCAAAAAAAGATAGAAGATTTCTTTGACTTATTTTCATACAATTTTAATTTAGCAATAAAAAAAAATGTAAAACCAAATCTAAAAAAAAAACTTGAAAATTTATATGTATGTGTTCTGCATCATCTGTATATATAAAATTATAAAAGGCTCTTTTTGCACAGCCTATGAAATGACATCAGGCTTGAAGAGGAAAAAGTAAAAAAAAAACCAGAGCCAAATTACTATTTTGTTGATGCTTGTTTGTATAGAAACTAGTTCTACTCTGCTTATCAAGTTGTATATGTAGTAGTTTTGTATATAGTATAAAAAAGTACGTCAACATCACTTGTACAAAACAGAAATGACAACAGAAAACAACATACAATTATAAATATAGACGCACACAAACTTTCAAAATGAAATAATTTCAACTCAAATACAGACCTTAAATACATACAGACATAACAACAGAGTTACCCATGCACACGCACATGCACTTACACACAAACATACACAAATTTTCAAATGCCAAACCAATTCTATGGTACAGGATGTTTATGTAATTTTCTTAGTGTATGAATGTATATGTTTCATTTGGATAATGTGTATGTGTGTGTTAGAAACATTTGTGTGTTACATGTCTGTGTATTACTATGACAAAAATGAAACAGAGCATAACGAGCGATCCTCTTAAAAATCGATTAACCCATTTCCGATAACTACTGCATTGCGTACATTGCATTAGCACACAAATACCAATTGCACTGACAACAACAGCAATAGTTTTACTATCTACCCAAGATACACACATACTTGTGCACAATTGCTTATCTACATGCATAGATACTTTGTAACTTTGTAATCATGTTAACCACCACTCATTTACTCAAACTTGAAAATTGTGCAGAGAAAAAAGTATTACATTTTGCAGAGATGGATAAATTTTGTATAAAATTAAGAGAAAATGATCATTAAAGATAAAGAAATTCAATTAAAAAAAATTAAATAAAAATTTTTTAATTTATATTTAATTTTAAAACATTTAAAACATTTAACTAATAAATATTTTTTTTAAATTCTTTTAAATAATTTTTTTTTTGTAAATTAAAAGTTTGTAATAATTTTACAATGTTTTAAACATTCTCAATAAATCTGTTTGTGGAAAAAGGTCGGTAAATCCGCTTATTTTAAAAAAATCTTGCGAAATGCTTTTTTATATAAAAATAAGCTAATTCTACCTTTAAGAACTTGTCGTTTTAAAACATCCACCTCTGTCACTGTCACCAACAACTGTCACAAACTGACAACTACACATTTTAGTTTTAAGCCTATTTTCAAGGATTTAAGTAAACTGGATGTTTACCAAATAAATCTGAAGTGATTTGTATAAACGTTTTTTCTTTACAAAACCTGCCTATTGCTCCTCCTCACCACTTCCCCTATGACCCTTTAAAATTAAGTTCTCTATTAACAGGAAATTTTTTCCCAAATGATGTGACATTTGCAGCGGTTATTATGAACTATTATGGTGACTATGGACTAGTTTTTAACAACCAAGCATTCTTTTGCACTCAAATACATTCAACATGTAGCCCAGTTGCACAATAAGCGTAGATAAATACAACTACAATAAACGTATTTAATGCCACAATGTCACAATGCCACTTGTAAGTTGCAAATTGAATTTGTTGCGTAGTATTGTATTATATTTTGTACTTTTTTTTATCATACACAGTTGCTGTTCATAAGTGGTCAGTGAGAGAGAGAAAGAGAGAGTGACAAAATAAAAAATTTCTTAAGTATTGCCTGGTGTGGGTGCGTTTTTATGTCGTAATTTACGCAAACAACAAAATATCCTTCAACCAGTTTATTTTTCTACTGTAACATTTGAAAGTATTGTTTTTATTTATACATTTATGTCCGTGTGTGTATGTGTATTATTTATATTTAAAGCTCATTTTCATTTTCATCTTTATTTTGTGCAGTTGTACACAAATACAAATACCAATATATGTTTATACTTTGCCACTATCAATGCTGGTATGTATGCATGTGACTGGGTAGTAGTTGACCTAATTTATATTATATTTTAAGTCACTTTGTAAAATTGATGACACAAGTGCATAATGTGGCTGTGTCATGTGAATTGTTAATGAATGTTGGCTAGTAACTCAAATCCACTCACACTCTTTTAAACACTCATACTGATAGCAAAAATTGAAGTCGTTTTTTTCCACAGGATTTATTTAAATTTATTGTAGTAATTGGAACGTATTAATTTACTATATTTAATAGCAGCGCAGCAACAGCGGTGAAAAATATTTGTAAAAAAGTCTGTCTTGTTGCCGTCATTTGTTGCAAAACGAAAAAATTTATTAAACTGTGAAATTGAATTTAAACATGCTTCAATAAGTTGTTTTAACTTAATTGGTTGCAATGTATAAATTTTTTCCTTCTTTTTTTTGCAATTAAATAGTTTTTCGTTAGCTTTTTTAATGAGAGTTAACAAAAATTAAGAAAAAAATACATTGTTAAAAATTTATATGTTGGATAAAAGTTAAACAAAGTTTTTAAATTCGGCTGCTATGAAGAAAAACATTGCACGTAATCGAGAATATTTTTTTACATAAAAAGAACTTAAGGTATGGATTAAGTTAAAAAAAGAATAAAAAAATTTAAAACTTTTTATTGTTTAAAAATCGTTAAAAAGTTAACACATAACTTTGTTTTACAATTGATCCAAGAAATGCAATTAAAGCAAAGTCTGCAATTAAAACAAATGCTGCTATTAATAAGAGGGCCTGTGTCTTTATTTAAGTTGTTGTTAATATTTTTTAATTTAGATTTTTCGTTTTGAAGTTGATAGGAATTGTCGTCATTGTTATTCATGAGTAGTCAATTAAACACTGCAACTTCTTAAGAATAACTGTTTTTAACACGGTAAATTAAACTATTAAACTATTTTTATTTTTGGTCAAACATCCTGATAAGTAAATAAAAAATCACAAGGCAGATATTTAAATATAATCGATGATTGTTGTGTATGGAATGGTTCTAAAAAATTTCCTCTTGAGAAGCTTTGTTTTTTCCAAACTTTGCTTGCTTGCTTCGTTATGAAAAAAAAAATTTAGGTCTTTTATTTTCGCTAGGACTGTTGGATTTTGACAAGCGTATATAGTTTTCGACACAAAGTATTTGTTTTCACATGAAATTATAAATAAGACTACTATTATTGCCAGCTGAGATACCAGTTATAGAAAATTGTAGATCTTTTCTTTCGCAATGAGTTTTCATAAAGAATACATTTAAACCTATTTACAATTTTTTTTAAATACTTAATTATGAAAAGAATGACTTTTTTTGTTACTTAATCTGTAACCAAGAAAAAGCCTAACTCCTCAAATGGGCTTTTTATAGACTTTTTTTTTTAAATAAACTATTTTTAAAAAGCAACATTTTTTTTTGTTAATTCCTAAGAACCCCATTCAAAAACGTTTATAAAACTTTATGGAACAAATTTCTAAATAGTTTGTTTTAATCAAATAAAAAAGCTTATTTAAACAACATTTGGTAAAGTTTTTTTTTATAAACAAAATAACATTGTTTTTAAATGTTTCATTTAATTAAAAACTTTTTTTAAAATATCGCTAAAAGAAATACTGTTGTATGAGAATTTTTTTAAATTGCGATGAAAACTGTCTTTAAAATAAAATATATCATATGAAATGTTAAAAGAAAATTTAAACGCTTTTATTGTTGCAATCTTTTAAGTTTAGTGTAACTAAAAAACTAGAATATATACCAAAAATGTTTTCATGTAAGATTTACCTCTGTTTTATATTAAATGCAAAATTCAGCGAAGCATAAATAGCGTTAATATATCTTCTGCAGTGAATTGAAAAAAACTGTAAAGAAATACTTTCAAAGAACCTACGATTTAAATCCCAGCCCTCATTTTACTTTAGCAAACAACTTAGAGCCTAAAACATATTAAGGAAATGAGGAAACCAGACGAAGCAGACAGACACATTTAATGAAAGCCAGATAGGCGAATGGACGGACAAACAAACAAATAAGAACAAATAATATATTTAAGCGGGTGGCACATATAACGACAGTATGCTCTCAGCAAAGGATAATGTCAAGTGCCAAAAAAAAAGAAACAAATACCATGACATTACTCACACATGCTTATATTTAAATGTACTTATATTTTTAAGCTTTATCATTATCGCAATTCATGTAGTACAAAAATATGCAATATAAAATGGCAACCACAATCTTCATTAAAAAAAACTTAAAACGTTTTTTTCCTAGTCAACAGATAATGAAAAGAAACAGGAATAGTTTTGAATTAAAACACATACCACAACGTCTATGTTTAGCTGAAATTAGAAAGGCCTTAACAAATATTTATTTTTTATAGTTTAGATTAAGTTAAAATTTTTCTTTTTTTTAATTATTGAGACGTTATTTGCATTTCTTAAAGGATTTCTTTTGGAATTTAATTGGTAAAGGCCATTTTCTATACAGCTACGATATTCACAAATGTATTTAAAATTCATATAAAGTGATAACGTAGCAAAAGAAATTTCATTTAAAACTTATTTCCCAATATGCTATTAGACATTTTCGTATATACTCAGCATTCAAAAGACATGCAGCAATGAAAACAAACATTCATATCTAACAATTTTAGATTTTATTGTTGTCTTCTTTTTTAACTCTCGGTTTTGGCTAAAAGCCACATGGCATTTGTTGTCGTCATCTGGTTAAACTAAAGCCCTTTGGAGACAATTTCTAAAAGTCAGTTTAGTTTGTTTTTTTCGTTTTCGTTTTCAAAGTTATTTTTTTCTTGCTCCATACAATTCCTGATTTTTCAGGATTTAGCTACAGCTGTTGGTAGTATTTTGCATGTTTGTAATAGTAATGAAAATGGAAATAGAAATTGTTGAGAGCATTAGCAGCCCCAATTCAACGTTCAAGGCATAAAAAGAAACTGAATACGCAAAGTATTCCATACAGAAAAAGAGAAGATGAATGACTACATACATTAAATTAAAAAAAAACACTGTATTTTTGCATACCCTCGTCTAAGCCGTCCTATTTCCATTTCTTTAGTTTTTTTCTAGAAAAAGAATGTGACACATTATATGCTATTTTGGTTATCTTTTTTGCAACAGCAGTAACAACAACTCTTGCTAAAGAAAACGTACTGCAAAGCATAAAAGAAGCTGCTCTAAAATGCGGTTGCATTCATAATGTTCATTTTCAATTCATGTTTTCTAAAGAATTCTTAACTTGCCCCCCCTCTTCACACGTCACACTGCCAAACTAACTCTCAGCCATATTTAAATGAAAATGTGTAGTATACTTATAGGCTTACTATACATTCGCTTTACTCTTTGTGTTAATAGTGTTGAAAAAATATATATATAAAATTCGGGTTTGTGTGTGTGTGTTAATTTGCAAGTTATTTTCATGGGGATAGCACAGAAGTACAAGTGTGAAAATTGCATTGGGAATTAGAGCATTTAAATGCCGTAACAAATTAAGAAAACTTTGCTTAAATCTAAGCAAAAACTTAGACGCAAATTTGAATAAAGTAAATTAACAATAAAGAATTAATTTTGTGCAAAAAAAAAGAAGAACAAATGAATAACAAAATGGTTATATCTATAGAAGAGACAACTGAGTTTTTCAAAAGCATAACGATAACTAGTTTTTTGCCAAAGTAGGCTTTTGTCTCTTATCGTTTTATGCAGCCAGTAAAAGTAGCATATTTTAACATTATTTTTATAATTAAGAGAAGACCCAAAGATTTTGCTCAAAGAATTCCTAGTATTAAATGTTAGTAAAAAATGAATATTTGAAATTCTACATTCTTGCAAAAGTTACGATTGGTTTTAACCCAAAGTATGCATAACATAAAAGGTAAATAAATGCCAAAATAGAAATATAGAGAAATAAAAGTTTCAATAAAATTGTTTTTTATAAGTTTTTTATTTTGATGATTACGTTCTGCTTTTTTTTATTTAAAGCGTATCTTTAACTTATACAGCCAAAAGTGGTAAGGGATTTCAAAAAAAAACCTCGAAATTCTATTCTGGAATAAAAAAAACGATATCTCTATAACCGTCCATTTTATTATTTCTTCCAGCAGTCGTTCTTTTTTAAATGTGTTTTAATCGTTATTTTTTTTTTTTTAGCTAAAAAGCCCAATTCGATTAAAATAAAATATTAACTGACGCGGTTGATAGTTTGTTTTTACTTTTAGCTCTTTTAAATGCTGTATATAACGTCTCTTAAAAGTTTCAATCCTTTTATGTTTAATACCTTATTTAATAATGTAAATTATGTTTTAATACCATATTTAATAATTCTGAAAATTTTCTAAATTATCTACTCAAATTTTTTCAAAAATCGAAACATTCTTTCACCTCATTTGCTGAATTCAGTTTCCACAATATTCATTTGCGCTAATAAATAAAATAAAATAAAATATTCCTATTCTGAATCCTTATAGATAGCGAAGACGATGTAGCAATGTCCGTGTGTTGGTTGAAATAAAGTTTATGTAGCTCCCATAGGTCACACAGAATTGTATGTGGTATCAAGCTTTTGAAAATATTTCCGAGAAAAATCGGTATTTCCAAGGCTTTAATTACCTTTTGGATATGTAAGTACATACATACATACATAAACACATTCATTAATACACTTCTTCTTACATATATACAGGTGACGAAGGGTATATAAGATTTGGCACAGCCGAATATAGCGCTCTTACTTGTTTTACTCTTATAATATTAAAATGTTATTTAATGTTTTTTACATTTAATTTTATTATATTATTTTTTTTTCTATAACTTTGCATTCTACTGTGATGTTGCAATTTAAATTCAATTAAAACTTTGTCGTTTGTTCCCTAATTTGTTAGTGTTGTTACTCTGTTCTTGTTGCTTCTGTTGTAGTTGCCATTATGTTTTACACATTTTGAACTTAAAAGTATTTTTTATTACCAGTTGAACAAATAAAAAATAAATATCATTCAAAAAACCCACCACATAGTGGGTGAACACTTGTATATTGTGGAGAAATAGAAACATAAAAGAAGTATGATGATGATAAACTCCATAGCGTTCCATACATGCCCTGGTGGCGTTTGAAAAATAACAATGGCAAAAATTACTGTCGCTTAATTAGAGATGAAATGATGAAACTTTATTTTTAAACGCTAAAAGCATTAACAGCAACATACACATTTTTCAATATATTTATGTACTTATACATTCACATATACACGTTTAAATTAATATCCTCTTTAAAGCTTTATACACAAAAAAATTAAAAAAAAAGCAGTTGTCTTTTAAAGACAATGTTATATTTAAAATTGTGTGTGTTATAATAATAGTAGTAGTAGTAGTAGAGGTAGTAGTAGTAGGTTAAAGTAACTTTATCCTCTTCGAAAAGACAAAAATCGTACGCAGTGTCTAATATATTTACACTTAGATTCGTATAAACTTACTATGTCCTTGTGGTTTGTTTAGTTAAACATTTGGTTTCTTGGGTGTTTTAACTGTGGTATTTGAAAGTTCGGGAGTCTTATAGCCGTCTCTTTTTACAATGTTAGCTTCAATTTACCGAAGCTCCTAACCTTTGCTCTTCACCCCGAAAAACAGTGATTGTGGTTATTTGCTTATTTTAGGAAAATTTTTGGCAAAAACTTTCTTTTAACAGTGATTAAAATGTACAGATTTACATTATGTGATTTTGTAAAAGTGCAAGTGTTTGGGTATAATTTCCAAATTGTACAAATGTTTGACTTTATATGCATATTGTTTCCTTGATTGCTACTTTTACAAAGGTTTTTTAATTAAAGAACTGTTTTCCTTTTTTTTTGTTTTTGTTTAATAAAATTAAAACTAGTAAGAGCGTTATATTCGGCTATACC
>NDXZ01001605.1:0-17064 GCA_003055125.1 Paykullia maculata
GATAACTGGTTTGGTAAATCATTTATATATATTGAAAATAGTAGAGGACCTAAGATGGCCCCTTGGGGAACACCTTTGATTACTGGCAACGGCAATGATTTTTTGTTTTTTTGAGCTTACATACTGATATAGATTATTCAGGTAAGATGAGACATGATCAGTCGCAGAGGAGGTAAAATAGAACAGTTTAGTCAATTTAATACGAAGCATAGTGTGATCAACCATATCAAATGCTTTAGTATGATCTAAAAGCACTAAAAAGTCAACAAGCTACGAATTTCCTCCGTCACTTCGAGAAGTGCAGTAGCACAACTATGTTTAGGTCGAAAACCAGATTGTACATCAGCAAATAAATTATTTGCTTGTAAGTAGTTAACCATTTGTTTGTGTAAGAGCCTTTCAAGAACCTTAGATAAATATGAAAGGATAGCAATCGGGCGATACTCATTACTATTTTTAGGGGTGGGAACAATTTTGGTTTACTTCCAGTTCTGTGGAAAGATACTTTTAGTAATTACTGTGTTAAAATGTGAGTAATTTGTGGAAGCATAGGTAGAACGAGTTTTGAAAATTTAGGGTGGATTTTATCTGGGCCAATTGCACTTGATTTAACATTCTACAATCCACAAAAGAAGTCCAAATTTGACCAAATTCTATATAAAAACAAAATTTTGATTTGATGAACGAAAGTATAGCTTCTGCAAATATATTTTTATTTTGTTTAAAACCCTCCACCCCCCGAACTGTGAGGCGTCGGATTAAAAGTCAGACTTGGCCATTTAAATTAAAAAAAGTAAGTTTGTATATATATTTTTTCATATATTTTTTTTATTATCGCTTTTTCGTTTTGAACAAAATGTTTTTGTTTTATTTATGTATATATTAAAAAATTAAAATACAATTTTTATTTATTAATACATATTTATAAGTAAGTGTTTTAAAACTAGTAAAAACACTGATTTTCTCTTTATTATTATTATTATTCTTTTCATTTATCATTTTAATATTCGCACATATTTAATTAATTAATATCTACAATTGCAGGCAATAGAAAATTTAAATCAAAATAAAATTATTTAAGCATTTTCTTATAATAAAAATAGTTGTTTTAAAAAAGTTAAGCAAGAGCTGTTTCAAATGAAATATGATTTTTGTTTCTTAATAAAAAAAAAATAAATATGTATATAAATATATAAAAAGAAAATCCTACATAAAACTAAAAAAGATACATATGTACTTAAAAACTATTAAATCTATATATTGCAAAATTATGAAAAACTCATTAAAAAAAGTCTACGTAAAAAGAACATGGGAGAAGGTAAAAACTTAAGCTCAAGTGATTGAAAAATTATGTAAAAATTCAAGCAAATGTTTTTAAACAAAAAAATTAAAAAAAAAAAATAAAAATGAGTTGCAAATTATTTTTAGGGTTTTATTCGTTGAAAAATCTACATACATTCACAAAGATTTTTATTGTTTAAATAGTTTTTATTCCGATATCCGTTTTTTTTTTATTTGATAAAGTATTTAATTGATTTTTTTATTATCTCTTAAGTACTTCCTTTTCAATCAGTCGAGCATTAGTTTCGTTTTACTTTTTTGTTGTAAAAACTCCTTATTTTTTAAAGTTTTTTATTATTAATATTATTTATTTAAGATATTTTTTTTAATAAAAGGGAATTTGGGAAGGTTAACAGTTAGGTTGTTTTTTGTTTATTTTGTTTTTGCTGAACACTACTAAATAGTTACTATTTATTTATTAATTACTACTACACTTACAAAATTTCACAATGATACGTAAGATTTTACTTCGCAAACTTTGTTTTTTAAAAAAGTTTTTTCATTATGATTTTCTTAATATTTTATTTTAATTAATCGTACATTATTCTGTTTATTATTAACTATTTCACTTTATTAAAAATAATAATAATAATAATTTTAATAATAAAACGTAAGTAGTTAAAATACATAGTTGAAATGTTTGTTTGTTCGTTAGTTTTGTCGTTACTTTAAGGAAATTATAAAATTGAATTTAAATTTAAAATTTTTGTTGTTGCTCTTTTATATATTTAAAAAGAGAAGACTAGAAGCAACAATTGTTTATTATAATTTTTCTTCATTGCATTTTTTATTTTAAATTTTTATATATAAAATATATTAATTATATTATTTATAAAATAGAAACTTATATTTAGGTATCAAAAAGTATTAGCTTATAAATCTTTTGAAAACAGACAGTAAAGAAAAAAAAAAAATAAATAATTGTCGTATCCCCTGCATTGTAGTCGTCATAACATTATTTTTTGTTTTTTAGGGAAAGCGCGGTTTATTGAGTCTCTTGATTGTTACGGTTTGTTTAAAGTTTCTTGATGTTTCTTTTTGCCCAGTTAACAAAAAACCATGTTACAAGTCAGGGGATGTCGACCTAATCATATTAAAAGTGCCTAATTTTGACTGAAAAAAGGTTAAAGGTATTTTTAATCTTTTTTAATGTCAAAAAGTATTTTTTCAGTTTCGTGTATAAACATTTTTTCGAGTGTATATAATTTTTTTGTGTGCGTTTTTCTTTCATGTTCACTTAATTAATTGTACCTATACTATGTATACAGTACAATATCACTGGTTGCTTCAAATAAGCTAATTCATTCGTAATTATTAAATTTGCATTTCAATGATCTGACTAAAGGAGGAAGTGTAAAAATCCTATTTATGTCCACTTTAAATATTGGCACCTATTTTCTAAAAGTTAGTTAATTGATAATTAAAATTTATTTCGAAGAATGTGATTGTTTTTCTATTAAAACTTGTTCAAGTCGTTGGTCAATAATTTCAGTGAGTGTTACAGGTGAAAAACGGAATAGAGGAGGGGAATAATTGTTTCAGTTATTTTTGTTTTGTTACTGTTTTCATTTCAATTTATATAAAAATTTAATAATTAGTTTAAATTAGCATGGCTAGGGGTTCATCTTTTGCGACCGGCCGCTACAACAGCCATTACTTGTTGCATAGTGGGTTCTGGAACGCAAGCCTGGGGATCACATTTCATTTTACCATCACCGCCGCATCTATTCACAAGCAAGTGGTAAAAAATAAATTTAACATTTGTTACTATTTAATACTTTTAAATATTATTAAAATTTTTAAATACTTACGTGCAATTAATACATGGACCACTTGTTGACTCAATCTTTTCACCCACCCTATATGATCTACCATTAATGAGACAACCATTACGTTGCACATTATTTCCATAAGAGTGATGTAAGAAATGTGGTGGTAAAGTGGTACTTGTCGTTGTAGTACTTGTTGTGATATTAAGTACAGTTGCCATGGAAACGGGACATTCATAGCGAGGACAACAGAATCCGGAGATTGGTTCCTCGTGACAACCGGAAATTGGTGGTGGGCAGGATTGTTGTAAACAAATAATATCGCTGCGGAAGCAGAAACAAAAATCGCAGGGATCATCTCTTGGTATTTGTTGAGCGGATACATAGAGTTTGCCGCCATAACGGCAAGTGCCAGGACCAAAGATTTCACCTTCATCTTCATCAGTGTATTCATCTTCGTATTGTGTAGGTCCATACTGTGGAGGTTGACCATAGATTGGTGGTGGTGGTTGATAGTGTGGAGCTGACGTTGTGATTGGTTGTGGAGTAGAAATGCTGGCTGTCGTTGTTGTAGGTGTGGTAAACGCTTCCTCTTCCTTGGCTGGAACGAAGGAGCTGTGCGAGCTGCTTTCATCAATTCTGCTATCAACAGCCACTGGAGACAATGTTGTATGTTGTGAGAATAGAGGATGTACTGTCGTTGCTGGTTGCAATTTACCAAAATTGATGTCTTCAGTGGAGTTTTCTCCGGGCAAATCCCCCTCTTTATATGTACTTTCTGTAGGTTGATCAAGAGTTTGTCCAAGGTTGGAAACGTCATTTGATAGAACAGGTAATTCAGTGATTTTTTCGTGAATATTTTCTTCTGACTCAGCATCTGCGTTTGGTAATTTAGTTAGATCACCTTCCAGCACAGGTATTTTGTCAGTTGTACTTGGTACAACTTCTTCATGTGATTCTTCCGATTCAACGTCCTTATGAATATTTTCTTCTAATTCAGCACCTGCGTTTGGTAATTTAGTTACATCACCTTCCAGCACAGGTATTTTGTCAGTTGAACTTGGTGCAACTTCTTTATGTGATTCTTCCGATTCACCGTCCTTATGAATATTTTCTTCTAATTCAGCACCTGCGTTTGGTAATACAGTTACACCACCTTCCAGCACTGGTATTTTGTCAGTTGTACTTGGTACAACTTCTTCATGTGATTCTTCCGATTCAATGTCCTTAGCTGGTAGTTCTGTAATATGTTCAGGTAGCTCATCAATCAAAAGTGATTTAGTTGTTAGTTCACGTGTTCCTTCCAACTCAAAATCTTTGATTGGTAATTCTGTAATATGTTCGGATAATTTGACCGTTGGAACATGTTCGTCTACAGCTGTATCAGTAACCTGCTCATGAGATTCCTCTTCTTTGTATGGAAGATCAGGCAACTTTTCGGCTGGCACTTCAGAAACCACAGCAGGTTCAGTAGATTGTTCATGAGATTTATCTTCAAATTCAATACCTTCAGTAGTTAAATCTGTAATAACTTCTACTGTCTTATCTGTTGATACTTCAGCGTTGACAGGCAATTTATCTTTATGGTATTCTTCTTCCGATTCAATACTCTTTGTTGATGATTCTGTGACATCGACCCTATCAGGCAATTCAGTGGCTTGCTGGATTGAGACTTCTTCTTCTGATTCGGTATCTTCGGTTGATAATTTCATATCATATTCTGGTGATTTTTCAGTAAAAACTTCAGAGTCCAAAGGTAGCTCTGTATATTCTTTTTCTTCTGATTCAATATGTTTGGTTGGTATGTCTGTGATATGATCAGGTATTGGTGATTCAGTTTCTTTTTTTTGTGATTCTTCTTCTAATTCGGCATATTTAGTTGTTAGTTCAGTGACATGTTCTGCAGTTTCAAATAATTGTTCAGTTGAAGTGTGAGGGCCAACTGATAATTCAGTAGTTTTTTCCTGGGATTCTGCATCGGATTTTGTATCTTTTGTTGATAATTCAGTTACCTGCTCAGGTAATTTGTCAGATGACGCTTCAATAAAGATGGGAGATTCAGTGCTCTTATTTTCATTATATTCTGGTAATCGAGAACTTTGTTCAGTGAATTTATCGCTTGAAACATCAGCATCCACAGGTATTTCAGAAACCTCTTCAGATTCAGTATCTTTAGCAGGTAATTCGCTAACATGATCCTCCAATCCGGGAAATTTGGGTGTTGCTGCCTCCCAACCTTCATGTTCAGCGATTGTTGTCGTTTGATCGCTTTCTTCTTCAGTCTTAGTGATATATTGACTTTCCTTTTCAACATTAGTTATTGGTTGTTGTGTAATATTGACATCGAAAATGTCATCAACTTGAGCCGAAGATTTAGCGGTAGTAGTTTCGCTTTCGTCGAAGGTTACTGGGACCTTTGTGACATACAAACTTTGTTCGCTATCATCGAATGGCTTAGTTATAGCTACATCAACTTCTCCGAGTGGAACAGTGACCTGCGTAACAGAAAAGATATCCTTTTCCTCAGGTTGTATAGTTGAAACTGTTACAATCTCTTCTTTAGAAATTTCTTTTTCCGCTTTTTGGGTAGTTGTGCGTTCAATATCTTCTAAGGGAATGTCAGCAATAGTAGCTTTTAAAACTTCATCAACTTGAGCTGGTAATTTGACAGTTGTGTTCTCAATATTTTTTTCACCAGATACTTCTGTAAAGGAATTATCAATCGCGGGGTCTTTTGAAAAAGGTGTAGTTGAAAGTCTATTTTCAAAATCTTTTTCGTTGTCAGGTTGTTGTGTAGTTAAATCTTCAAAATTGTTAGGAGATATTGAAGTTTTTGTAACAAATTCTATATTTTCAGTTTTTGTTTGTTCAGGTAAAATAGCTTTTTCTGTTGTTGTATGTTCACCAGCGATTTCTTCACTACTTTCTGATTGTTGTACATTAATAGATGAAAAAATATCTTGTTCACTTGGTTCTTGAGCTGTGATGCTTTCACTGTCTTGTTCAGTTGAAGGAGTTTCAGTGACCGAGAGCAAAAATTCCTGTTCTTCAGGCTGTTGGGTGCTTATATTTTCTGATTCTTGTTCACCCAGAGGAGATTTGGTAGTACTTGGTGAAAAGTCTTGTTCTTCTAATGTAACCGGAGCTTTAGTGACCGATACACCTCCAGAGATGGTAACAGAGGGAGTAACATCTTCTTGCGATAATTTGTCACCTAATACTTCAACAATTGCAGGTTTTTCTGGAGTTTTAGCATGTTCTGTAGTAGGTAATATGACATCATCTTGTGTAACAGATGTTTCAAGCTCCTTTACTCCTCCTTCATCACCAGAGGCTTCTTTATCTTCTTCCCCGCTAATAGGTCCATCTGTTGATGAGAAATTTGCTTCATCTATATGTGCAGTAACAAACTCTTCAATATGTTGGATCGCAGGGGATTCTGTATTTATTTCCTCTTCAGATTCCACAGATTCTCCAGATGCCTCTTCAAGAAGATCCAGAGGTGGTTGTCTACCTGGAGCATGAGTGCTTTGAGGTGGAGCCGTAGTCGATTTATCGATAGAAGACGAAGGTTTCTCCTGATCAGGTGTCAACAAATCATCAATTTCCCCTTTAGAAGAAGTTACTTCAGAAGTATATTCATCTAAAGTAAATGGTCCGGTTGTTATGTGCTCAACACCTTCTGGTATATATTCATCAATAGGAGTTGGAGATTTCGTAAGAGATTCCTCTTCTTTTAATGGAGGAACCACAGTATGAGCCATAGATGGTTGAATTTCGTGTTTAATTTGTTCAATGGAAGGTATGGTAACCTTCTCATAAACATAACCAGTGGTATCAGCCTCTTCTTCAGTTTGAGCGCTTTCGGTAGATATAGTTTCTTTAACTGGAGCAAATGTTTGAACTTCTGCAAATTTTTTGTTTTCGTTTGTCTTCCTAACAGAGGAAGCGACTGTAGTGGATATTTCTTCAACAACACTGTGAGAAGGAATATCAGTGTGTACTTTGTCAATTGAGGGAAATGACGATGAAGTATCAGTTTTAGTGATATCATCATCAATTGGTTTTTCTGTGGCCTTATCAGCATCTTGAATGACAAAGGGTGTAGTATAAGCAGATGATTCTTCTAATGTCGGCTTATGAGTTTCTTGTTCTTTATCATCTTCAAGAGGTTCTTTCAATAAGTGTGTCATAGGTGGCTGTGTTTCAGGTTTTTTATCTTCTGCAGTGGCTGGACTCAAAATTGCAGGTCTCATTGTAATGGTATGATGTGCATCGTCCACAAAGGCTGACATTGACTTTTCAGTCGTAAATGTGCTTTCAAGATCATCTACTGATTTTGCAGTTGTATGATCCATAGCTGCAGAAGAAGTAGTCTGATCTCTAACTTCGTCAGATGGTTGGTTGGCAGTGGTGAATGCATCTTCTTCCACGTCACTAATTAAAGAAAGATCCGTTGTATGAATATTGAATTTTTCATCACTTTCTGAGACTGGAGCTGTAATAGTTGTCGAATCAAAAATATCTTCGCTGGAGTAATCAGCAGCAGGTTCTTTTTGCTCAGATTCGTTAAGGAACATAGTATCTTTTGCGACAGTTGCAGTTGTAGCCTCAGTTTCGTCATGAACTTCATTTTGCTTTTCGCTTGAAATAGACACGATTTCAGCACTATCAGTATCCATAACAGGGGTCAAAGTATGAACTTCATTGACAGTAATAGGATGATCGGTTTCAGTTTCTAAAAGTTCCCCCTCGTAAGGTCCAGAAGAAAGAACTGTATGGTCTTCGTCTCCTTTGAAGGACACAGAAGGAATTGAAGTTTGAGTTTCTGTTTCTTTGACTTCTTCAGATAAGGAGACAGAAGAAGTTGAAGTCTGAGTTTCAGGTATTTCCGTTTTTTCTACAGAAGTGACAATTTTTTTCTCTGTTGTAATGTATGGAACTGAAGTTTGAGTTTCAGGTTGTGTTTCCATTTCCTCAGTTTCTTCGATTTCAACTGGTTTAACAGTATGATAATCACCAGATAAATTCATGACAGGCTTAGATTTATTTTCATCCGTTTGACTTGGTATATTCACAGCAAATTCTGTTGACGATTTGATGAGTTCATGTGCAATTGTTGTATGTTCTATACTTTCAGTTGACTTGGCTGGTGCTTTAACAGTAACAGATTCTTGTTGCTCTTGTTCCGATACTTTAACTGGTGTAATTGTTTCAATGACTGGAGGTATTGTTGATGCTTCGCTGTTAAACAAATTGTCTTTTTTGCCCTCGGTTACGGCTTCAGTATGATATTTTTCCGTTTCTTGTTCAAGCTCATCTTCGTCCTTTACATGAGACATTGGTTCTTCCGTACTAGCTACTGGCATTTCAATTTCAGGAATACTAACACCTGGAGAAATACCTTCAGATATTAAAACAGGTTTAATGGTAGTGATTTCAGGTTTTTCAGTTAAAGTTTCTCCGAAAGCCTGTTCTGTAGATAGCTTATGAGGAGCAGTGGGAGTTGTGTATTGAATTTCTTTATCTTCAGCAGATTCAGTGCTATCTTTAGTCTTAGAGGGAATACTGTCAATACCGCAAATATATGATGGACAACACATGTCAATTTTAGAGTCATCTAAAAGGCAGTTCTCAACATTTTCAGGAACATCACATTTGACACGTTCGCAGGTAACAATGCTACTAACGCATTTACATAAAATTTCGCATTTTTCAGTCGTAGGAACCATTGTATTATTTTCGTAAGTTTTCTGTCCAACCAAACAGTCACCTTCACCTGGAATAGTTGATGGGAGTTGCATATCAGGCATTTGTTCTACAATTTGTTTGATTGTACTAGTTTCTTTATCTTCTGCCTTGACGTCATCAATAGGTTCTTTGGTCGTAAATGATCCAATTTTTTGTTCTATTTCAGTTTTAAATCCAGGTTCAGTTCTAATATCTTCTTGAAGTGTTGGTTCTGTTGTCGATAAGGCAGACATCTCTTCAAAAATAATCACAGGACTATCAGTGATACCAATTGGCTCTTTTTCCTTTTGTTTACTTGTTTCTGTAATAAACTTGTGTGTATCATCTTCTGTAGTAAAGTCTTGAGATGCTGATGTGGTTTCTTTGACATCTTCTAATATTACCTTTTGGGTGGTAATATCTTTAATAAATTCCTCCTCGATTTCAGGTTTGATTTTATCTTTTTCACTACCGGTTTCTTCTTCTTCAGGTTCACTGATACCAGCAGATGTGCTAGAAGATGTAGCTTCAGTTTCTCCAAGTAATTTATCATCATGTTGTTTGAAAGTTTCTTGTTCTTCGGTTGAAAGTTTTTCCTCAAGTATGGCAGCAGCTGTGGTAATATCAATTTTATCTTCAGCGAATGCTTCTTTTTCAGTTTTATCTTCATCAAAAGTCTTATTTGGGGTTACAGTACTAGTAAAATTTTCTTCTTCTGACGGAATTTTTGAAACGGTTGCTTTTACTTCTTCTGAGATGTCTTCTACTGTTTCTACAACAGAAGTTGTAATATCAGAAATAAATGGTTTAATTGTTGAAATATCCAAATGGTATTCATTATTCTTAGTTTCATCATCAGCAGATACTGTGGCATCGGATATAGATGGTTTAGATGTAGTAAGGATTATAAGTTTGTCATCTTCTTCAGATTCGGCGGATTCATCAGATGCCTTAGTAGTACTTTCTTGTTCTTCTGTTTTCTTTTCACTTAACTGAGTGACGTAGTCTTTATCATGTTCTTGTGCTATGGGAAGGGAAGTTACACCTTCAACAGTAGGATTAATGGATGAGGATTCAGATGCTTCTTCATTAGAAACATCAGTAACATAATCGCCACTGCCTATTTCGGCAGTATATAAAGGTTTATGTTCCGTACTAGATATGGTTGTATGCTGTTCAAATATAGTAGGAGAACTGGTGGTGGCATAGATCGGCTGTCCGTCAGCAGCCGCTGGCTTCGTCTCTTCAGATTTTTCTTCTGTAGAACTTTTAATATCATCCTCAGTAGATACAGTATCAATGTTAGTCGGAGTTTCAGTTGGAACTTCACCTGTAAATGTCTCTTTTTCATATTCGGGAGCTGCAGTAGAAAATATTTGTTCACCATTACTAGTAACAACTTCACCTTCTTCAGATCCAACTGAGATTTCGGTAGATTCTTCAAATTCCCTTTCAGCAAATGGCTTAGTTTCCTTGAAGGGTTCTTTCTTCTCTTTATGTTGTTCTTTTTCCATTCCTTCAGGCTCGTCTTCTTTACTGTGTTCTTCTGTTGACGGCATTTGATCTTTTGAAAAAACTTTGCTTGGAGTTTCGGTTGTGTAGTTATCTAGTTCCTCAGTAACAGCAATTTCTTGTTCGTGTAATTGTTGTTCTTCAGTTATAGGAGCCTTTGTAGAAAATTCATCGGCTTTTTCGGCAGAAACTTCTGTGGATTGTTTTTCAGGGATCGCTACAGCAGCATCTGTAGTAAGTTCATGTTGTTGCTCTCCGACTATTAAAGATACCTTAGTGGCAGACTCTTCTGATTCTGTTTCAACTGCTGCAGTTGTGTAATGAAGATCGAAAGGACCTTCCGTTTCAGATTCAGCAGTTTCGACTAGTTTATGTTCTTCCTCGGCAGCAAAAGAGTCTTCTGTAACAAAACTATCTTTAGATCTTGTAGCAGATTCGACAGTCTCATTTTCTATCTGATCTCCGCCTTTTGTATCATATGCAACAGTTTTATGTTCTTCCTCATCACCACCGTCGGTCGACAAATCTTCTTCTGCAATAGGTATCTTGGTGACAAATTCATCACCAGAAACAGGTTTTATTTCATCGCTAGATTCTGTTGATGTTTCTTTAGTTGGATAAACCTCTGTAGTAGGTTGACCTTTTACAAAATCAATGACAGGTATTTTTGTAACATCTTTTTCCTTATCTTGTTGGCTTTCTGCAGATACCTCGGTCGCATATTCTTCACCACTAGGGGTAGAGTCAGTAGGAATGTAAATTTCTGCATGCTCAGTATGTTCTACTTCTTCTTTGGCAGGCGTTTTAGTAACGCCTTCATCCCTAGGTTCTGTTTTACTTTCATCGTCTCTAAATATTTCAGTTGTAGACTCAAATAACTCATCAGCACTAGTAGTAGATTTGGTAACGAACTTTTCACTTTCAACAGGTTTTTTTTCTGATGAAAATACAGTAATTGCTTCAACTTTTTCACCAGCTTCAGTTACGGACTCGTGCTCAACGCCGTCTTTTTTATCATGCTTCTCAGCATTGGTAATAGGCCGGTCGGTTGTTTTGCTGACAATTGTATCCTTTCCACCTTCTGTTTTAACTTCAGTTGAGGGAGCCTTTGTGGCTGTTTCATCGTCATCAATGTGGGTTTGTAATTGCAGGTCTTCTTCAGGAATACCACTATGCAGATCCTTAACTGGAGCAGCGGTAGTATACCTAACCTCTTCATCAACATCAGTAACTTGTGTAGAAGAAGTATCATCGTCGCAAATATAGTTACTGGGGCAACATTCACCTTCAGTGGCAGGCAGAGGATGACAAGATTTTCCATTACTGTTAAGCATAGGCATTTGACATTCCTGAACAGCACAAATTATATCACCACGCATACAATAACAATTTTCACAAGCTGTTTCACCAATAATACGCGCACCATCGGCATACAATTCACCATTATGAACACAATCGGTTGATACAGTGGGAGTCATGGTACTGGTTAAAATAAAACCAGTTGTAGGACGTTCAGTAGTTGTGCTAGTTACAGCTTCAGTTGTTGAAGAGTGATCCTCTAATTCAAGTACATCGTTTTCATGGTCTAGAAGTAAAAAAGAAATATGCAGATTAAAATATATATATGCTTTGATTGGATGTATGTATGTATGTATGTATGTATGTATATAAATATAAGTCAAAATGCTTACCGCAATTGTAGCGTACGGGACAGCAAGAACCTTTGTTATAAATTGGTGTACATCCATCAATGTGCAATGTACATTCCTGCATTAGACACGAGGTTCGATTTTTAATACAATAACAGAGTTCACATGGTTTATTGGGGTTCGAGGGAACTTGAGCACCTTCTAAATAAAATTTGCTATCAATACTGCAACCAAATTTTTCAGGGAAACTTAATTCTGTGCCTGGTACAGTAGCCATATGCGCAACATCCACAGGAACTATGTAGTTTAGAAAGAGAAGGGAGAGGAGTAAATTCAATTTAAAATAAAGTAATTTTCCTTAGCTAACAACACTCACCTTCGGGACATGTAATGATTGGACAACATTGATCTTCACGTTTCTCCACTATACAATCATGACCAATCGGTTTCGTGAACGGACACACACGCAAATAGCACATGAGCATCTTATTGTGGCACGTACAATTTAAACAGGGCTCATTTGTCATGATTCTATCGCCTTCATTGTAATGATTGTAGTTGTAGTAGCAGCCTTCTGCAAAAATTTAACAAAAGAAAACACAAATAGGAATAAGTTAAAAGAAGAGAGAAGAATAGAAATGCTTCAAAAAAAGATGTAGTCTTTAGTAAGTTAGCATGAAAGTCAATTTAAAATGAATTTTTTGCTTGACTTGGTTATGTAAATTGCTTTAAAGTTAACTTTTTTTTTTAACTAACTTAATGCCGTGTGCAAGTATTTTTAGCGCAATGGGGGAGTAAACGTGGGGCTAAAGTTTTACTCTCCACAAATAAAAATAATAGTTAAGAACATAATAATCATGTAATGGTTTCTTTTAAGCAACCATTCAACAAATATTAGTTTACAAAATTTGTTTTCCTTATAACAATAATTGTTTATTGTAAAATTATAGTTATTTGCGTTTTTTTTTTTAATTTTAAACCTATTTTTGTTAGAGTTAACAGTCTTTGTTTTAAGTAGCGAGAAGTTGGCAATGAAGATAATGTTAAAGAAACTAAAACATTTTTTTATAACGAGACAATCATCTTTGATTTTACTTAAGTTTTTGGTTTGAGTTTGGTTTCTAACTCTGTAACCTTTATTGTGTTACATTGTTGAACTCAAACATGCAATCTTTGTTCCGAGTGCAACAACCATTTTTTTTAAGTCTATCTCTATTGCTGACATTTGAAGTTAGATATACATATGTATATGTATTTACGTATATAAGGCATCATATGTCCAACCAAAATGGGATTCCGAAATTTTACTTGTTCTAACAAGGTTGATTGCGTATAAAATCGAATAAGATGGTCAATTCCCTTAAGGCCGAAACTCACAGTCATTTGTTAAGAATTTGTAAACTAAAATGATAACTTATATGAGCTTTTGATGCCTTAACTAGAGGCTAACCAAAAGCTGTAAATAAAGTATCATTGGCTAAACCATAGCCATTAGTTAACTAATGGTAGTCAATCACTCAATCAAAAATTTAATTTAAACTAAACAAAACGTGGTAATGTTAAAATTTTAAAACTATTAATATAAATATTTGCAATTAGATTTCAGTTAAAGCTTCTTTATTTATTTCTTAATAAATGTATTATTTAGTATTAGGCCCTTAATGTTTACCTTCCCATTTGAAAATCTCTAAAATATATTTCTTTAACATTTAAATCTCTTTAATTTATTCTACACTTAGTTAAGCTATTTTTCTTGCTTTTTATTAAGTTTTAATTTTTATTTTCTATATAGTTAATACTTCATGTTTTATTTATAACAAATTCGCATGTTTTTGAATGCAAAAATATTTTTTTTCAGCTTTACAATTACAAACGTTTGTAAGCAGCATATTCATCATCATTATCGTAGAAAGGTTAATCATTATTGCAAGTGTCTGCCAGTGTTTTTATTATTTTTAACATTTTACTTCCATTTGTATTTTGTATACATATGTATGTATGTATGTATGTTTGTATGCTTTTCACATCAATATACTTCTTTACCTACTTGCATAATATTTATTATGTTCTAGTTTAGTTTTGCGTTTCAGTTTTTTTTTTAAATATTTGTTTTTATAGGATGATTCTCATGCACTTAACCTTAATTTGTTATAAAAGATACACATTTTACCTTGATAAAAAGTGTGTTTTTTTTTTAAATTATAAGTGGGAGATATTTTTCCATAATAATAATAATAATAATAATATCAATGGCATACGTAAGTACATGAAAGTTAAAATGTTTTTTGGTCAAAAATGAAAGAAAAACGAGTTCAAGGCAATAAAGATAGTTATAATGGAGGTTTATTTGAATACCTCCTTTTCATTTTTTTTTTTTTTTGCTGTTTAAGGTAAAGTTAACATTAAGAAGGTCAATATTATATTTTTAAGGCAATTAAACAACCGTAGGAAGACAAGAGCATAAGGTAAAATAGGAAAAAACATACATATGTATGTATATATGTCGTGAAATAACGCGTTTAAAAAGTTAGCTTATATCTTGTGTTTGAAAATACAAAATATAAAAGATTTGCGATTAAAATGATAAATATATATATAAAAATCGCTAATTCTTACGCGGTTTAGAGTTAAATAATAAATTTGTTTGCATGAACATTGCCGCACACCCTGCTCCGATTTTACTAATTTTTGGGCTGAATATGGAAAACGGTATAACGAAATAAGAAAAATTATATTATAGTTAATCGTACAAAGTTTTGAGATCGTATATATAACATATGTCATATAATGTATTTGCGCTCTATTGGCGTACCACGCCCCTTGATCCGATCTTTGCAATTTTTGCCTGAATATGAAAAAGGGTATGAGTTAATCCTATGACATTTAAGACCATTCATATAACAGTTTTTAACATATGCAATAAAATGTATTGGAGGTGTCACGATTCTTAAAATTTTTGGCACGAAAAAGAAAAGTGATATAAAAATTCATCGTACAAAAATTTGAAACCATACAAAATATGTTTGATTTTCCATATAAATTTTGGCTCGTTAAAGTAAAGTGGTATAGGAGTTAATCGTACAAAATTTTGAGACTATTGAGATAACAGTTCTTCAGATATGCCATAAAATATATTTGAGTTGTATGGGCGGTACCACACCCCCTGATTCGATCCTAACAATTTTTGGCTCGAATAGGGGAAATGATATAAGATATAGTCCTACAAAATTTTAAGACGATAGATTTAACAGTTCTTTTTACATATCACAAAAAGTATTTAAAATGTGTGGGAGGTGCCACGCCCCTATTTTTCATACGAACTGTCTCCAGAAAATTACGAACCAAACAAAAAAAAAAACTTCAGGCAAATCGATCCATCCGTTCTCAAGTGATGCGGTTACATATATGGACCATTTCATTTTTATATAGTATACTAGCGAACCCCCAAAAAAGAAAATAAAAAAATCAATTCGAATTCATTTAAATCAGTGTTCACTAAAATGGCTATAACTCATGAACCAATAGGCAACTCAGTCCAATTTTGTCTGGACAAAAATTAAAATTAAACCAATTTAAACTGAGAGTTGTTCGGAAAAAACTATTTGTCTCTCTCAAAAAGAGAGACGTCAAACACAATATAAAAAAAAATTGTCCGGACAAAAACTTTGGCTGGACACAATGAGTGAATCCACCTTTATTATAAAAAAGAAAACTGTTATTTATGATAATGTTTAATGTTATAACAATTATAACTACATATTAAATAAAATAACAAGTAAAATATCATGTGAATTTTTAAAAACAACCGAATAATTAGTTTTCACACATATTTTAAACGACAAATTTAATGCTTCTAAATCTTATTTAAACAACCCTTTTATTCGACTTTTTTGTAAAATAATCTATTAGGCAGCGAATAGTACATCAACCAAAAGAAAAAAGAATGCAAAACAACATAATACCACAATTGTTTTTTCGTGTAAAAGTGACAAATTATACAAATAATTATAGATAATGGATAAATTAAGCTGGAACGTGTTAAAAACAACGACTGGCCATAAAATGTTAAAATTGCCCCCTTCTTTGCATTATTTTTTACTCCACATTTTATAAATGAATGAATAGTTGGATAAATAAGTAAATGAATGGCTTTTAAGTTCGTTGGTTTGGATGTAGAGATAAGTATAAATACAGACATGATAATTACATTAAAAACGGCTACTTCATCGTATTTAATATAAAACGACAGGTTTAACATCAGTAACATTATTTACATTGTTGTTGTTTTTTTTTTTTTTTGTAAAATACTCATTCATAATCATGAAATATTATGAGTAACTAGAGACTACTATGTATGTGACTTTATCTAAAATTCAATATATTACAATTGGTGTATAAAGTTTATCTCTTACAACATTTACCTATGAGACTAAATGTTGGTGACAGACAAAGTACATGTGTTGTTTCTTTTATTATGCACAGTGGTTAAGTTTAAACTTCTTTAACATTTGAATTTAGGAGTTTGAAAATCATGGCTTAAGTTAAAGAATAATACCAAACATGGCCATTCGAAAATATAACAAATAAAATAATAAAGCAACGACTTAAATAAGTTTTTAATTTACTTGTAATCAACAGAAAACAAGTAAGAGCGCTATATTTGGCTGTGCCAAATTTTATATACCCTTCACCACGTGTAGGTATGTAATAAGAATTATATGTATGTGTATTTACATGTCCGAAAGGGAGTTAAAGTCTTAGAAAACTTGATTTTTTTATGATAGGAATTTTAGTCCGTATAGGTTTTTCGCCTATATCTTTGCAGATTACGGACAGTTGATATTCCAGCAGGTTATTGATGAATATCGGCAGTTTTCAGTACCTATTTTTCGAAAATATTTTCAAAAGTTTGATATCACATACAACCCTGGGTGACCTATGGGAGCTACAAAAACTTAATTTCAAGCAACACACGGACAGACGGACACGGCTAAATCGGCTTTCCTATCTATAATGATTTATAATCACCCCTATCGTGAATATTTGTTCGCTCGAAATTTTTC
>NDXZ01001608.1:0-38387 GCA_003055125.1 Paykullia maculata
ATTGTTGTGTTAATAAAAGAACAACGTTGCAAAAAAAAACTATCACCTTGTTTTATAGCTATAGAATTTTTATCACTGTTTTAAAGTATGATAATACTGTGCATTCTTAAACAAAGTTACCCAATTTTTAAAACATGAAGAACTGTTTAAAATGAATCAAGGCGAATTTATATAGGTGACATTAATAGCCCAAGAAGCACATTTGGTATAGAAATTCCAATTATATATTTTTATTTTCGATCGATATCGATTGCCGTAATTTGCCTCCGGCTCATTGTACAATTCAAGGCATATTCATGGCAGGACAGATGCCAAAAAACGAACAAGCAGCTAAATTTTTATTTTAGCATCCTACACTTTGCTAATTATTACCAGCTAGCAATCAAACCAACATTTTACTCTGGATGACGCTTTATAGAGAAATTTTCATTGAAAAACACAAATGGACAGTTATCTGGGTCAATGGCCAAAATTAACAAACATATAAAATACAAGCTTTTTTTAATATTCCTAAAAAAAAATTATGTAATGTCAACTGTTTTCATAGAAATGTGTCTTGGTAACCCTGAATTATAAACTAAAGAAAACAAAAAAAAACAGAATAAACATAATAAAGAAATAGTAAAAACGCTTCACATATGTACATACATATAAGCCATAGGCTAGAAATATGAGCAAACAGACGTTTGTTGTAGTTTGTGCATTTGTTAAAACAATTTAAAAAAAAAATACGAATATAAAACAAAAAACTTTGCGGCTCCTAAATTTAGAAAGTGTAAAACAGATTTTAACAAGCACTATGTCCGTAGACACAATTCAGCCTTTTTTATATTCACCTTTAAACAGGCCATGTGAAAGTATTCAGTTATCACCGGATGGTGCCTCTAAATGCGCTGAAATATTTGTTACAAATAATGCCGACAAGTGGACATTAATTTGTGCCTATTGTCAAATGGCTACCAATGATATTGGAGTTTTTATTTGTCATGTCAGACTGGAACACTTGAATGTTCCAACAAATAAGGCTCATAGCTCACAAGCAGCTGGCACAGAAAATTGTGTAAACCAAAACAATGCCAGGAATTTAAATCATGCAATGAGAAGCATTTTTAATTCTAGTCGAATTGAAGAGGTGGCGGCAAATGTTCAACTACAGCACCCTACTGCTAGCGATAAAATAAAAAAAGAATTAACTGATGACGGCGAACTACCAGACTTAATGCACTTTGGCTCTAATATAAACGATAAAACTGTTGATTCAGTAGCATCTTTAAACCTGGCTGAAAACAAAGAAATGGAGCAATTTGGTAAAAATAAGGTAATTAAATCAAAAATATGACTGTAAAAGATATTAAAACATTATTTTTTTACAAGTTTTTATTTAATTTTACATAGAATTTTTAACTACCTTGCGATTTTACTTTTTTTAATTTTGTTTATTAATTTTTTTAATTTATTTTTTTATTTAAATTGATTTTATTTTTTTTAGAATAGGATTAAATGTAAGTGTTGTTAATTTCATATTTGTGACACTGTTCTAAATGACTTGAAAATTCGATCTGAACAATTTCAAAAATGGTTGCACTTTTTTTTTATACCCTTCACACATGTGACAACGGTATATTTAGGTTTGTCATTTCGTTTGTAATTTCTACAGTATTCGTTTGCAACCACATAAAGTATATATGTTTTGAATCCTTATAGATAGGAAAGTCAATTAAGCCCCCTGATGTCCTGCGGACCTGTAACTTGTATCAAACTATCAGAAATATCCCCAAAATTCTTCCTATTAAAAATCACCAAAATCTGAAAATTAATGAGATATAAGCAGTACTAAAGCAGATTTTTTAGACTGTTATTAGACACTATCAGAATGAAATGTGTATTTTTTGTACTGCTACACACTATCAGCATTTGTTGAAGCCTTAACAAATGTATTATTTAACGTTGGTTGTAATTTAGTTCGTATTTAAAGAAATAGGAATTATCGATTAATTAACTTAAGTTGAAATGAAAGATTAAAACTTATATAAAATTAATTTCAGTTATTTTTGTTTGGGTTTTAGGAACACATCGAACAGTTTAACGAGGAATTCTTCGCGATAACAGATGTTGATCACTATTCAAGTCAACAGGATCCTAAAGAAATCGTACAAGTTATTTATATAAATGATGATGCCGACGAAAGAAATGATAACGATAAAAATAATGTTAAAAGCTATAATGACATTAATGATATTGAAAATCTAGATCGTTATACACACATTGATGATGAAAAAACAGGTAGAGCTAGTAGGATCAGAAAGTTTAAGAGCAAAAAAAATATTAAAGCTTATGAGAAAAAACGCCAAAAGCAATTACTATTTAAATGTAGCAATTGCACAAAATGTTTTGATTGTAAACTAGCTTTAAAGATACACACTAAATTAAAACATAAGAAAAGATCAATTTTAAAATGTACAGTTTGCCCAGCAGAACTTCCCGAAAGCCATTTTGTTACTCATGTTCTAACGCACGAAAGCGACACATTATTTCCTTGTGAAGCCTGTGGCGAAGTATTTTCCAACGACAAGGAACGTAGAAAACATTGGGAAACCCATGCCGTAGAGAGCCCATTTCATTGTATGATTTGTTATCGCCGTTTTCAGGATCCAGAAGTTTTAAGAATTCATTTAAAAACTCACAATCGATATCAGTGCAACTATTGTCCAACCAAGTTTGTTACGTTTATTCAACAACGACCTCCCTATACTTGTAAAAAATGTAAAAAAGCGCCAAAACCAGCAGGCGAAAACAAAGATGTCATTGAAATCGTTTCCAATAACAAAAATTTTGCAGACGAAGACAACAAATCACATATTTCCCATCTAAATGATAATAAATTAATATGTAAATATGAAAGCTCCAATATAGTATTAAATGAAGATACATACAACGACAATGTACCCAGTGGTAGTGGTGGTTCAACTCAGATATTACAAACTCTTGCCGCGCCAGAGGACATTCACAAAGGCTTAAATAATTGCAAGTATTGCAATAGAGAATTTGTCTCAATGAAGGGCCTTATTACCCACATTGCAAAAATGCATAGGAAAACTAAACAGTTTAGAAGTGCTTTCATTTGTCGTTATTGCAAGAAGACTTTTCAAACTAGATCCGGCCTCGCCATGCACCATAAAACACATGACAAGAATAATCAATTTAACTGTCCCATATGTCCGTTAACGGAATTCAGAGAAAGTTCTTTTATCACCCATGTTTTACAGCATGAATCCGACGACTGTTTTCCCTGTCAGGTGTGTGCCAAAATTCTACCAACCAATCAGCAGCGTCTGGAACATTGGAAAATACATTTGGAAGAGAGACCATTCGGCTGTAGTCTTTGTTATAGACGTTTCTATAAAGGGCACGTTCTCAAGAATCATATGAAGTCACACGGTCTGTACTGTTGTCATTTCTGTGGGGTTGATTTCAACTCAGCTGATACTCTTCATCCACCCTACAGCTGTATGGGTTGCAATAAAATGTCAGATAAAAAAGTGAAGTGAGGCAAAGAAAATCTTTGCCAAATAAAAATTATTAATTTAATTCGAATAAGAAAAACTAATTTAAAATAGTTGCTGCCCTGTGATCCGTATTTGAATAAATTTTCTCATCCTTGACTATGTATGAATCGTTTTCATATTTCCATTTAAAATTAAAAAACAGTTTCCATGCAAAATTTTTTTTAGGTATAAGAAAGTGATTTAAAAAAATGGATTAACATTTTAATCATGTTACGGTTTTTTGTCAAAGTTAATAACTCTATAAACATTGCGTATACATACATATATACTTTTAATAATGTTCTATGTATTATGTCAGCAATAAATACAGGCTCTGTTTATTAATATTAATAACGTATGAGAAAATATATAAATTATATGAAAAACTCCAAAACATTTGAAAAATGCTTTAAAAAAAGCTAGATCTTGCATTTAATATGCTAAATTGTACCAAACTTTAACGCTTGTAACTTTAAAAATACCATTCCAAATATATAAAGATTATTGGTTTGCGTAGACTGCAAAGCGTATGTATTTCAAAAAGCTACAAACTTTTTCCTCACATTTCAAAATAAATTTAAAAAAAATGTTTGCCAACGAACTAATGTTTTTTATTTTCGTTACAAACTAAAAATATGGCAGCATCTTGAGATTTTTGAATTATCAATGTGGTGATTCAATTCCTTAAAAAATTGATAAATTTTTATAAAATAGTGGCTATAAATTTAATTTGTCTTCCCACCGGCGTAGATAGGCCGGCCAGGGCGGCCTTCCCATACATAAATACACGTAGTGAAGGGTATATAAGATTTGGCACAGTCGAATATAGCGCTCTTACTTGTTTTAATTAAAATTGTGTAAAACTTCTCTATATTTTTAATGTTTTATAAAGGTTTATTAAAATGGCCTCTAAAAGCTTCCTTCTAAATAAGAATATTTCGTATCAATTTATTTGTTTTAATTTAACATTAAATTTATTTATATATTTCGCTTGTATTAAGTATAAATGGCAAAAAACATTTAATTAAATAAGACAAATTAAAAACTATATTGAACAATATAAAAATAATAACTTTTTTATTTTAAAATAAATAAAAACTCTATTGTCTTATATTTTTTTTATTTATTTCAAAAAGTTTGAGCTTTATAACAACTTAAATAACAAAGATTTAGGCAATAAGAAGTTTTGCAAAAAAAAAATATTTTTATGAAAAAAACAAGTTTTTTAATATCAGCGAAATCTGCCAATAATTATTTCAGATTAATAATCAAATAATAATTGACACAAAAATGAATGGTCAAATATTTGTGTAAGTCATATACCAACAAATATTTAATATAGATTTTAAATTTACATTTTTTGAAGGAGCATATTTATACAAATGAATTAATGTCACTTTCAGCCACTTCTACATTTATAGTTGATTGATATCAAACTTTGTTCACACATTATACTCTTTGAACAAAACATCAAAGGCAGTGTCACGCCCAGTTTTATAATCACTAAATTGTATTGTTAGGAGCACTTAATGCTAACGCAAAGGTTTTATAAAAAGCTGTTTGGTAGAATTTAAAAACAACCAGATTACCTCTTTCCTCATTATCTTTGTTTTTATCACTTATTTTTTTAATATAATTTAAGATTAAAACTTCAACAAAGAATGAGTAAAAATTTTGTAAACTTATTTTTTGTTTAAATTTTAAAACACCCTGGCCGTTACTTTTTAAATATGTTTTCTTTGCCTTTGGCAGCATTACGCTACTTAAAACTCATACTAAAAAACAGGGTGCACCCTCATGCTCTTTGTTTTTCCTTTCTTCTTTATGTCAAATAACATTTTCTCACACTCTTTTTGTCTCTCACACTCGGGTTCACTTTTGCTAGCTCGCTCTCACACACACACGACGCAATCATACTACTAATATTTGACAGCTGTGAAATAAACCGATTTTTCGTATCTATTCTCGATGCAAGTAAAGAAGAAAATTTAAAGAAAATAAAAAATAATTTTCCTTTCAACATTATTACATACGAATTATGAAAATTAATTAAAAAGCAGCCAAGTTTATTGTGACATAAAACAAGTGAATAAATTTTGTAAGTTTTTGTTTTGTGAAGAAAAATGTCGGAAATTGTAATAAAAAAAGAAAAAGATGAAGAATGTGAAGATATAAAACCACAAATAAATGAAGGCGGCGGTGGCAGCAGTAGCAGTAGTGTTGCAAATGTAGTGGGGCCGAAAGTTGTCTGTGAAAAAACCCAAGCTGCCCTAAAGGTGGCAAGCGAAGCCAAGCAATTAAATTTGCGTTTAAGGGAGCATATCGCCAAGAGAAGCAGCGCCGTTGCAGCGGAACAATTGCAAGCTGAAAATAAAAATGACAATTATCCCTACAAAGTGGGCAACAAACGTTTTCGTGTGGAAACACCCCAACGTTATCCCAGAAAACCAAATGAACCACTGCAGTTACAATCACAAAAAGTTCAAAATCTACCACCATATCCTGTTGGAGCTGCGTCGAGATGCGGAGAAATATTTGTTACTAACAACGCCAGAAAATGGACTTTTGTTTGCACCTACTGCCAAAAGACCACCCGCGATATAGGAGAATTTGTGTGCCACATTAAATACAAACACATGCCGGATCAATACTATGAAGATGGAGACGATGATAATGTATATGGAGGGGAACAAGATGAACTAAATGAATCGTATCCAGGTCAGCAGGATGATGCCTACAATAATCACGATCAAGATGTAAGTTATGTTTTATTCAATAACTTTCGTATTGTACAATTAGAAAACTACTATCGCATTCTTAGATTTGTTTAGATTTGCCCACAACTGCTTCCAAAATACCCACTATAATACAGGTGTCTTCTATGGCCAAAGCTAATGCTACAAAATCTCTATTAAACACCTCTAGTAAGGAGGTTAGTCTTAATCTCTTGGTCTTAACTTAAAATTTAAACAAAACTCCTTTTCATTCTAATTAATGTTAGTTTTTCTTAAGTTACTTTAAAAAAAATCCGTATTTTTTCTCCAAAATGACTCATTGGCTTTGTTTTTTCGTAAAATTTTTTTTGCATGTCTATCGATTTTTCTTTGTAGGTATCAAAAGTTTTTATAAAAAAAAAACTTTTTTCACTGTTGTGCTTGCTTGTTTGTATATGAAGAGGATTTTTTCTTAAAAAAACCCGTATGTTTCTCGTTTTTTTGCGATTTTTCATTTTCGTTTTTCTTTAAATATGCTTGTGACGTTTTTTTCTTTTTCATTGATGTTGGTTGTGTTTTTCTTTAATTTGTGTCGCTACCAAGTTAAGGGTTGAAAAAAGTTCATTATAAAATTTCGTTAAAAAATCCCATAAAATTTTAATATGTTTCGTTTTATGATCAAAAAACATTATGATTTAACCCTTATAAGAGATTAACATACATTTAAATCAGAAGGGATTTTTTTTAATAAAAAAAACACCCGCAGATTTAATAAAATGAAACCAGATTTTTAGTTTTTTATACACACATACTTATGTATGTATAAATATTTAAAAAAAACTGTTTAAATAGAAAAGGTACTTGTCTACGTTACGTTAAATGATGAAGAAAATGGTTTAATGTATTATATGATAAATTAAAGTCATAACTTATTATTTGCAAAGGATTAGGTTAAGTTTGAATTGATCATAAGCAACATACTTAAATCCAAGCAGAAAGAAATTACCGCTTTCTTAATCATCATAAGGAAAAATGAATATAAAGCTATTGTAATTCAACAATTTTGAAATTATGTGTTCATAAAACATGTTTTCATTATTTTTGGTAATGTTTTTTTTACTTTCTTACCTAACAATATCAAAAAAAAAAAAATTTTTAAATCTTACTTATGTTACGCAGAACAAAAAAATTTAATATGGGGTTTCTTTAATAAAGGAAAATAATTTTAAAAAACTAAGACAACAAAGTCAAACACAACCAGCTATTCTTTGTTACCACGAAAACAATTTGCTGAGTTATCGTAAAACAAGACAAAAAACGATTTCGAAAACTAATTAATTCAAAATCGTAAAATGTTATGATAACGATTAAATTGGAGAACTAGAGCATTGAGATATAAGTTTTGCTTAACTTGAGAAAAACTTTTTATTTCCGCAAATGCAACATCTAATTTAAATTAAAAGCAAATCTTCCTGTTGATCTAATGGCTACACATGTGGCTCTTTCGAATATGCGGTCGTTCTTTGAAGTCTAGCCGACATACTGTTGCTTCCCTTCTTTCCTAGCAAAAAAATCTTGATTTAGAAGCTGTAAATGTGACTAGTGCTTACCTACTGCTTCTTTTATTGCCTTTTAAAACTATTAGCTTACAAAAGTTATGTGCAAAATGTATATATTCAGCAGTTTCTTCAGAAAGACCATAAAGGAGCTCTAAAGCATTGCCTCTACGCGAGGATTTTCATACAAAAATTATGTAGTCTTTGCACAACTGCACCCTGCCTTACAAATCTGCTTCCGAGGAAGCATCTTTTAATGCTGCGATTCTCTGTAAATTGGTGAAGGAAGTGAGTGGGACTTTCTTTATTTCCCTCCTTAGGATTTGCTGTAGTCATTTTTAGGGCTTTGATATTAGCAATTAGAGCGTCAGTCAACTGGTTAAGATACTACAGAATATACTTGGAATATATTTACATTAGTACCTGCATTAACAGTCAGATAGCCATGAAATCGCTTAAAGATATTTATAATATAAATGCAACGGTCACTATTCTATAAAGGTTTACAACTCTACAATTCCCTGCCAAATAATATAAAATGAGAACGTAATATAAATATATTTAAAAAAAAATATTGTCTATTATATAAAACATATGTAAATGCGAAAAAGTTGATAGATTTTTAAAAGTATTTTTAATACTAATAAAGAAAAAAAAAATATATAAATACATTCATTGTGGATGTCTCGAGATTACGAGACATTCCACTGTAAAGCTTAAATTAGGACGTAGAAATT
Source organism: Paykullia maculata (assembly GCA_003055125.1). Taxonomy (NCBI): domain Eukaryota; kingdom Metazoa; phylum Arthropoda; class Insecta; order Diptera; family Rhinophoridae; genus Paykullia; species Paykullia maculata. Next base: position 8,553 of record NDXZ01001608.1, read on the forward strand.
AATTAGCTTAACTGGTTTATCACTTTCGCTTTGCAAAGAACTGTTTCAACAGTTTAGATGATGATCTTCTTGCGCAGTTGCAAGACTGACTTACATATACATAGCATAATGACTGTCGCACAGCGTTAATGAAACTCTATTTTGCAACTACGTATCGTGAATAGCTTTAATAGATAATGCTCTCAATTATTCAACAACTTCTTTGTCACTGCCTGACTTTGGTAGTGATTAGACTCTTATACCTAGAAGAGCTTCATGCACGCCCTAACAAGTGTGTTCCATATAGATATGTAAGTGGGTGGTTAGTATTGCGGTGTGGTGCAGAGAGTAGGGTTATCTTGATATATTGGAAATAACAGAAATTTGATGACCACAGAAGGAAAAGAGCGGCTAAAGACTTAACATCTACCCCTATTTAGATTTAATATTTGTTGTAGGTTGTTATATGTACATATGTACATATGTATATATGTATAAATGTATATATTTTTTTAAACCTTTTAAAACCTTAAATGTAAGCTTAAGCTTAGAAAAGTGAAGCTTTTTTAAAATTTAGATTATTTATTATATATTTGAGTATTTGTTTTTTGTTAATTGTTATTACTATAAAATAAATTGTTATGTTTTTTGAGTTTTTGTTATTAAAAATTTAAATAAATAATTAATTTTTAGGGCTACTCATGTAAACGCCTAAATACTTCGCAAACTGTGTAATCTTGTCAGTTTTTTACTCTCTTTATATTCAAGAAATGTACATATAAAAACTCGTTTGCACAACTCTGATCACATGTGCTATTCAAAAACTCTTACAAGGGCAAACAGCTTCAAACAATTAAGTCTCGCAAACTTTAAATGTTATTTTGCATTTACTGCCTGTTTTTAGAAAATTAAAACAAAATTTCTTGTGAAAATTTATATTGAAAACAAAAGCAAATATTTCCTATATATTTTTTGTTGTTTTTTCGACATGAAGTTTTATTTAAAAAATAAAGGCAGTTATTAATGAACTGTTTTTCGTTAACTTTTTTATCTTATTTTTTCAAACAACGTCAATTATTTAATTTTGTCAATTTAAAACATTTTATTAAATAGATTTTTTTTTAAACACGTTTTAATAGAACACGTTACGAAAATTTTCCCATTTGCACAAATATTAAACTTAAGCGTTGAAATGTGTTCCCCCTAATGTATTATTTAAGTTTAAAATAGAATTGAAACTAATTGCGTGTTTTAGTTTTTAACATTTGTTTTCCTACTCTTCTCACATTGCAGTATTTTGATTGTACCAGTTATTTGGATGTAAATGTCCACACTGAGCCCGACGAACTCCCCATTAGCAATAATGGCGTCAAACCGTTGGTAAATATAAAGGCGGTACGTCCAACCACAAACAGAAAAGTGACATCAAATCGACAAATGCAAAAGGCTAAATACGCAGCTGATGTACTGGATAATGACGATGACCAGGACAATGGTAGGAAAACGCGTAATGATGCGCAAACGAATAGTGAAATATTCGACTATGAAATGGAGGAAGAAGAAGATGGTGTGGAAATAGTAGATGATGATCAGGATGAAATGGAGGACAATTTATTGTTTTTACGATCAAACTCTATAGAAGATGCGGCCGGTGATGGTGGCGGAAGTAAGGGAAGCGGTAAAAAATACCGCTCACATGTACGTGGTAAAGCGTATTGTAATCTCTGCGATAAAACCTTTCAATACTATTCGCTGTATCGCAATCACATGATCAAACATTCCAATGTTACACCCTATAAGTGTCAGTACTGCAGCAAGGCCTTCAAATCCAAACAGGCCATTCGCTATCACATGAACACTCACACTAAGGAAGTACAACACAAATGCCCCCTTTGTCCCATGACCTATGGAACGGAAAATCAATTTATAACGCACGTTTTAAATCACGAAAGTGAAACCTGTTTTCCATGTATGGTGTGTGCAAAAATCCTTAAAAGCGACCAAGAGCGTGAGGAACATTTGACAAGCCACACCGAGGAAAGACCTTACGGTTGCACTTATTGCAATAAACGTTTTCGTCAGAGGCATCATCTGTCAAATCATTTGAAATTACATTGCCAATATCGTTGTGATTTCTGCAAAGAGGAATTCTCATCGACACAGACACAGCGGCGCCCCTATGCCTGTCCCTCATGTGAAGAATACCCCGAAATTCGTTTGCAGGTGGAGAAACAGCGTTCAAAATCTGTAAATAATAGCGAAGTTAACCCGTTGGAGTTGACATATGAAAATGTAACACCCGATGCGGTCCCGGACACGACCGATAATAATGAATGTGTTGATTTGGCAACGGACGACGAAGATGATGAGAGCGAGACTAGCAACAGTTTGGCAGGCGGTGGGCAAAAGCGTGTAAGATGTCAGTATTGTACACGCTCCTATAAACAAAACAGTGCCCTTAACTATCATATTAGACAGAAGCATCCGCGTGTGTGGACAGAAATGAAACCATAAAAAGTTTAAACACACACGGATGCAATGCTAAAAGTGACTATAGAAGAAGATGGAATTTGTAAGTGTGTCGAAATCTTGAAAAATATTTTGAAAATATTTTCTAATGGTTTGTAAATGACTTTTTTTTTTTGTGAGGGAGGAAAAGTTCCATCTATATGTTTTTAGTACTTTTCAGAAGAAAGTGCTTTAGTGCTTTTAACAATATGTAGTTTTAAATTTTATTACTTTTTTTTGAAAAAGTACTAACAGGTTTCTAAGTACTTTATTTTTCAGATTATGTACTTTAAGTACTTTGTTTTAAAAAAAAGTTTTCTTAAATGTACTTACTTTATAAAGCAAGAAGGGAACTAAATATACTTTTTTTTGAGGAGAGTTTAAAAAAAGAAAAGTAAAATTTTCGTACATTTTTATAAAAACGAAAAGTTTTTTTTTTTAACAATAACATGAGCAAGTTTTTGTCTTAAACATCAAGAGTAATCGTCAATTGATGATAAGTTGTTTATTTAAACTTAAAATTAATTTGACACTTATGTACTTTAAATGTTTTTTTGAGTTGTTAAAAAAAAAACGAAAATCAAGTAAACAAGTTTTTTTTAAATTGACTAAAGAGGAAAAATACCTGAACTATTTAGTGAAGTAAAGCTAATGCAAGATTAATTCAACAATGTTGGCCGTTTAAACGAGCAAACAAAACAATATATGTAATCGGCAACTTAAAAGTAACATATGTATTAAGATTCATTTGAGTTTAGTCGCTTATCGTGGAAGTCAAAAATTTGCTAAATACTTCGAGTTTTTGGTTTTTGAAATTTGATTTGAAAATTAGCTTTTTTTGCAAATAATATTTTTAATTTGTACTTTTTTTAAGTAAATAGTACTTTTCAGCAAATGAGAAAAACCTTAAGTACTTTTGTTCAACACTATGTACTTTTGGTACTTGATTACTACATATTACACATATATTATTATTTTTTATTGTTAAAGCTTGCAAACCTATATCAAACATGTAAATTCATTTCGAAGAGCATGTTTTTTTTTTATTGTGTGTGCAAAAGTTGGGGCAAACATTAATATAAATTCATTATAGTATACCTACGTACATATATAAGTTGATTTAAGGCAATAACTTCCTTTTTACAACATATACACTTAATATTAGAAAGAAAGAAAAAAAACATAAACTAATATAAATACATTCATACATACATACTACATCATATATAAAAATCCATTACATTACAATTTGCATACATACATATATATGTAATTTATACTTGTTATAACTTTATGATAACATTCCACACGTTTCTCTAGTCTTCATTTTCCTTTGTAACACTCATCCCTGTTTGTAATTTCTTTTATACGCAGTATTCCTTTTTTGTTTTGTTTTAATTTTAGTTTATTTTTTATATTTTTAATTTTTTTTTGTCTCAATTAAAAAAGAACTGACCATTATTGAAAAACTAAACTTTATTGCGATTTAAAAAATGAGAAAGTAGAGAGATAAATAAATTTGTTTTAAGCCTAAAATTATCAAGTTATTTTAAGTAATTATTTTAATTATCTACATCAAGTTTAGTTAGTTGTAAATAAAAATATATATTATTAATAAAAATAATTCTATTAAAATAGAAGGAATAAAATTTGTAACAGAGATTAGAAAAGCAGCAGAAAAATTTCAATAAAAATGATATAGAAAAACCTTTAAAAAGACCTTTATAATTTTTAAGAAAGCAATCGAAATTCAACAATTCCAATTAGAATCCAATTGGACTTTCTATACCTAAAGCAAAGAAAACTCGCACGTTCGAGTAAAACTCGATCGCTATCGAATGACAGAATTAGGCCCCTGAGTTTTTTGGACCTCCTCATATGCTAAAAAAAACTGCAACAGGACGCAGGATGTGATTCGAATTTGTATGCCTTTAATATAGAGATTGGAAAATGTCTTTTTCCCAATAGAAATATAATTATCCTCCCGCTTTTTTCTTTTAAAAATAAGAAAATGTTATAAATGTTACGGTCCCTGCAATTGTTTAAAACGCTTTACATTTGTTTAGCTGTGATTTTGAGAATTTATTGAATTTGTACTTAATTTTGTACCAAGTCTTTTGTTTACATAATAAAAGAAGAAAAAATTAAAACGATTAATTTTCTTATTTTTTTAGCAAAGAAAATCGTTGCCTAAAAATAATCTCATATGTATTTTAAAAACTTTCTAGTTGAGGTGATGTCTTTGGTATTTAGAAAGAGCTTCCATAACAACATCATCAGGAGATTTTGTATCAAATTGAAATTGCACAATGTGATGTTTAACCTGTTTTTGACGATACTCTTCGCTTAAATACGTTAAAGGCAAGGGAGCTGAATACTTATTATCATCTAAGCATAAAAATCGACCTATGACGGAAGGTCCCACAATTGAGTGCTGTAAAACTAGCTTGGAAATGTCAGTGATGCAATATTTGTTAGAAATGGGCTGGAGTATTGAAGGTTTTTGAAAAATATCCAAACGATCACAGTCTATAAAGGGTATTTCAAAGTCCACGTCTTCAGTATTATTTGGTGTAGGTTTTACAAAATCTCTAGTGGGTGCTGTGCCTTGCTGTTGTGTCTGCAGTTTACAAGCTAAAGCAGTTGTCAGATCAATGGCGGATGTATTCAGTATTTTGCCTTTTGTTGTACATTCTTGAACTTGTAATTTGTTTAATGCCGTCGTTAAACTGCATACTTTAGAGTCTGTTTCTAAGGCTGGAGTCGGTAACACGGGTAATTCATATTTAACTGTTCCTTTATTTTTACTTCGTGTTTGTAATTGTGGCAATACAAACTCATTATGCCCCTTAGATTCATCATCCTCTCTGTGTTTTGTATGCAGTTGTTTTAACAGGAATTGATTTAGCTGTGTACTTTGTTGACCATTTGATTTCTCCAACTGACTGCCTTTTGGTATCTTTAGCAGAGGTATATCAAATTTTGGCGGACTAAAGGCAGCTACTTCTATAGCCGTTTGGGCAGCAAATTTATTTTTAATTGCATTTAACAATACTTGATTATTGTTTACAGTCGTTGTTGTGCCAGCCGCATTAAGATCCATTTCATATTTTGTTATTGTTCCCAAAATTGGCGTTGGGTTGTTTAAATGCTTCAATTGCTTCACAATCGTGTTAATTTCTATCCTTTTTTTAAATTTCTTAGGAGAATTCTGTCAAATACGTTAAATTTTTATCGATTTTCTATATAATTATGATATTAAACCCAAAATAAATGAAAATTTCACTTGATTAAAGCAAAAATAATACAATGACGCATAAAATGCGAAATGTTAACAGCTGTGAATTTGCGTTTTTAAAGTAGTATTAAGGCGAGTTTATATCAGGTGGCCTCAGACAATCAGATGATTATATTTTTGAATACGTAACTGTTGAACTCCATACATACAAAATAATTGTCTCTCTATTCTTGTTAAGCTAAATGTCAAACTTTATATAAAAAAAAAAAAATGAAAAAAAACATTTTCCGAACTGAGGCTACCTGATATGAATTCTCCTTGAACAGTATTTATTTTTAAACATTCATTACGGAATGGTGACATTGGTTTAAATTGTAGACACACACGGCTGCATTTTGCAAATGGTGAATAATGTAGCCGTTATTAATTTTTAAATATGTAATTTGTTACAATACGAAAGCTATATGTGTGTAATATATACATACATTTAATAAAATGCTTTTCGCTCAGCGGCTAAGTCCATTGATTATGAGAACCGTAATATATTAAAATTTACCCCACAAAGTTTTCCTTGGTTTATTTTTTTTTCGAAGCCCCAAAAACCGACACTAAATGTGACACGCACAGTTTTCTATTTACCTTCCATATACAAGGTAGGACGTATTCCTTAATTAATATATTTTCTGTACGGGCAAAGATATATCCATATTAAAATTGACGCCCACCTTCAATAGAAGATGCATTCCTTAGTTTATATATTTTCTATGTATTTATATTGTTGAATGTTTAAAACTAATGTAGTTGTGACATCGACAAGTTTTGTTTTTATGTCTTATGGTCTTAACAAAACTAACTTCTGAAACAATCTCTCTTAATGGCAATGATATTTGGCAGCAACTAGATACTAAATAAGTTTTATTATCTTTTTAAATGTAAGTAACAAGTATTTTTTTTACATAATGATGGTACCAGTTAAAGGCTTCTTACCTCTTATTTTTTATTGATGCATTAAAAAAAAATGATCAACCGGGCCTGTTATATCACCTTCATCAATACATCTTGATAAATATTTTATTCAATCCTTTTTATAAACAAATAAACATGAAAAATCAGAAAATTTTGATTAAAAAAAAAACACCAACCTTTTAAGCCTTTTCCAAACGGCAGATTGGACCATCTTCCACCATTTTCAAATCGACTTTAGGTCCCACCAGATCTCTTATGTTATTAATGCCATACTTAATCATAGTAGGTCTTTCCAGCGACAAACCCCAAGCTATGACATTAACATTTTCAGGTAGCCCCATGGGTAGCAACATTTCGGGACGGAAAACACCAGAATTTCCCACTTCAATCCATTTATCAAGACCTGGATGAAAACAAAAGATCTCCATACTCGGTTCTGTGTAGGGGTTGTAGGCTGGCTTGAATTCTAATTGTGTAATGCCTAGCTTGCGGAAGAATTCATAGAGAGTGCCAATCAAATCGCCCAGCGTAAGGCCGACATCAGCAATTACACCCTCTACTTGATGGAACTCAGCCAAATGGGTGGCATCCAATGTTTCATTGCGGAACACTTTGTCGATACTAAAATATTTGGCTGGCTTAAAGCCTTTCGGATGATTGGCCAACTTGTATAGCATGCGGGCACTCACCGCAGTGGTATGAGTGCGTAGCAGATTCTTTTGAGCTTCTTCCAATTTCCAGTCATAGCCATAGCCCTGCGAGCCATAGCCACCTTTGGAATGTACCTCTTTTACACGCTTCAAATAGTCTTGCGGAAACTTATAACTCTTGGCAGGATGGTCAATAAAGAAAGTATCGTGAGCATCGCGTGCCGGATGCTGTTGGGGCTGAAACAAGGCATCAAAATTCCAGAATGAAGACTCCACATAGTTATTCGTTGGCATTTCAGAAAAACCCATTTCCAAAAAGATCTGTCTGAACTCAGTGCGCACCTTTAGCAGAGGATGTAAATGGCCTCGAGCGGGAGGAGCACCCAAAGCATCAAAGTTATATGATTTGAATTTTAAATCTTTCCATAAGCCAGAAGCCAACATATCCACAGTTAAATCAGTTTCTAATTTGGTAAGTGTAGTTGCAAATTCGGGTCCCTTGGATAAAATGAAACTTTTGATAGTGATTTCCTGCAACAGCTTACGTTTTTTGTACTCCGTTACCAAATTAGCAGCCAAATCTGATTTACCATTTATAATAGCTATCAAATTCTGTTGTACCATATCCTCGATTTTGTGCACCTTGCGTTTAATTAATGGAGGATTAACCGTTTTATCTACTATTATCCAACCTTGAGACATTGCTTTGCTAAAGCCTACTTTGGCGTTAGGGCCACTTTTCATTAGTTCAGCTTGTGTGATACCATCGTTTGGCACAGCATTGTAGAGAACTGCCTCATGACTTCCATTGGCCACCATGGATTTACCCTCTTCGGTTACTTCTAAAGATTTTCGTGACGTCGCTTCCGCATTGACTAACTCACCATGCGCTTGTATTGATTTTAAAGCACCAACAATCTTTTGGTGATCCACACTAAATATCTCTACCAAATCCAGAGTGTCCACTTTATCGACATTTTCCAAATGTTGAAGAATTCTCTCCGTCAGATCTGGATGCATTTTCACAACAAATTTTATTAACAACTTCCGTATAGGTTTTCTTCCCGGCCTGTTTTATTTTTATTTTTTTGCTGCCACACATGCACTCAGTGTTTCTTGATATATCGATTTGACGTTTTGCGTAGCAAAGAGCTGCCAGATAGAGAGATTCTCTTCTGCAAAGCTGGGAACATGGCGAATTCATATAAGGTGATTGCAATACGCCAGCTGATTATTTTTTGCTCTATAGCACGGCGAATTCAGTTTTAAATGCTTTTGTCAAAGTGTGTTTACGTTTCTTTGCTTTGTTAACATAAAATTGCTTTTGTTAAAATTGCTTTTATTTTTCTGTAATTTGAATTAAAAATGAAAAATTACAGAAAAAACCTTAAAATTACATTTTTGTATACACAATATATTAAAATATATTTGTTTGTTAAGAATTTTCAAATATTAATTTTGACAAAGGCGTTAAAATATATGCCAGTTGTTTTTGTATAATTGTATTTGTTGTAGTATGAAAAAAAAATTTGTTTAATATTCACTAAAAATTTTATTTAAAAGAAAACATATTTCAATTAATAAACAAAATTAATTCAAAATTCAACTTTATTTAACTTCTTCTATTATTTCTTTTGCGATACTTTAAACGTCAGTTATCCCTATGTGGGAATACTTTTTTTCTAAAACACAAAAAAGTTTTTTAATAAATTAATTTTATATAAACCATATTAACACAATAAATAATAATTCAAATAATTAAAGGTTACAAAAATTTTATATCTCAATAGGTCGACAGTTTGCCCCCCCCCAACAAGACATGTATTCATAACACGTGTCGTAAACTTGTCAACATTATGAAATATAATTTTCTTTTTGAATAGCAAAGATAAAAGCAAATAAATTAAAACAAATCATCATAATTATGAAATGGTAAATTAGAAATATTATCTGCTATTTAAACTGCATGAAAATTTGTTTAAACATATAGGTACATACATATGTATATATGTATGTACGTTTACTTATTTTTATTAGTCCTATATAAAAACACTTTTAAATGTTTTATACACCACATGGTATAGATATTGGCGGATTTTTTTCAAATAATAATAATTTAAAAAAACAATTTTACAACTTTTTAAAAATAAAAATTTTAATTATTTTTTTTTCTTTTGCTTTCTTGTAAAGAAAATTATTTTTTTTTATTACGTTTACGTTTTTTGTCAGAGCCATGTAGGCCCTTCTTGCGTGTTATACAAACACGACAAAACCAGTCTTCATTGTCTTTAGGAGCCACAAAAATTCCAACACAAACCCTTAAAAATGGAACAAGAAAATTAAAAACCTTCAAATAAAAAAATATATAAATAAAAACTTACCAATGATACCAGGCATCACAACCATCACAACCAATCATCGGCGAACCATCATCCACTTTACCACAGGCCGGACAAATCCAAACCCGATTACCCTCAGCATCCTTCAATAAAGATAGAACAGAATTTTTATAATTTTTTTTCTTTGACTCACTAGAGAATGTAATGTTTCTTACGATATAAGAAGAGGGTCGGCTGGTCTCCGTTATTAGGGTCAAGGGGCTTTGTCTATCCGAGCCCGCGGTCTTTGTGCTGCTTTCCGAGTTGTGTGCAGCACTCGAAGGTGTGCTGGTTATATCGTGTTGTTTTGTTGTTTGCAACAGTTGATGCGGCAACAAAACCGAACTGGCCGATATAGTGCCGCCAGAAAGCCAAGGACTAGGGGGCGGTACTACCATTCCGGGATTAGCTGAAGAGCTGGATTTACTACTGTCGCCCAGTTCCAAAGTACTAGCATTTGAGGCCGAAATGCTGTTTGATGTGGCAGAAGAACTGGCTGACATTTCACCGCCTGTTTAATATTCAAACAAAAATATTGCAAAATTTAATTGGATTATTTGTCTCTAATTCATAAAAAATCAGGGTTGTTACAGAATCCACTTGTTTTAAAATCTATTTGAAAACTATTTGCAAAATAAATGCTTTTGCGAAATCAATTTTTTTATTATCTTATTTATTTTCGAATCGAAATTAGTTTTCCGATTTGTACAAAATATCAAAATTCATGACACAAAAGTATTTATTTGCTGTTTTTAAATCCAATTTCAACATCAACTGATTCTATGAAAACCCAGTATATTTTAAGATTTAAGATTTTTAGATTTATTTTGTATAAAATTTTTTTTTTTTTGGAAAAATTTTCGTATTTTGCGATAATTTGCTTTTGTTTTCATAATAAATTTTCACACGAAATTTTCTTTCAGGTTTATAAAAACAGGCCGAATTTACTCATTGTGCCTGAACAAAAATTTTGTCCTTTAAAATAAAATATCCATATAAACAAAAATGACCAGAAAAGTTTCCAAAGTGTAAACTACTGGTTAATATTTACGTATTAAAACTAGAAGTGAGAGAAGTCGGAATTCAAACATAATTTATTACATTTCAAGTTAGGTAAGGTTAGAAAGGCTAGTGGTATTGACACCACCTCTAAAATAGTGAAAAAAACACCAATCAGATCTCCACAATAAATACTTTCATACATGTCAATTAGCCTTCTTATAACTCACTTAATAACCTTCTAATAACTCACTTATTAACTTTCTAATAACTCACTTATAATTTACAAAAACAAAAAAATAAAAAAAAAAATGCTTTATATGTCCATACTGAAAAATTGTCCAATCTTAACAGTCTGCCCATCAGTGTTTATCCAGGCACTATCTACCTATGGACTTTGCCAAGGACCCATAAACTTTGATTTTACTATTAATTCATCAAATACTGTCTGAGATAAGAAGAACATTAAAGACGACACGCTGTTGTCGTAAAATGAAACGATAACAGAGTAATGACTGTCGATACAAACTTTCATGGAATAGAACACATGCGTTCAATCAAAAGACGGTCCCAAACTAATGTAATTCCAACAGGAAATTGTTCGACATTACTACGAAAGCGCCTTATTCGTTCAATGGAGCCACTTTTGTGCACTGTGTGGCAAAATGCTGTTTTAAAAATTCAAAAAGAAATTTTGCAAAAATCGGACCCTAATTGACCCCAGCTGCTGTATAAGCCTCACTTTTATAAAACACTTATACCCTCATAAGTGTTTTTGGTATTCGAATTGAAATAAATTTACGAAAATAAGTTTTATGTTGTGTTGCCTGATGATCGGTCTATAATTGGTGCTTGCTTTCATAGAAGATCAACTCCTGAAAATTCTTAAAGCTAGAATCGAGATAAAATTCATTACAAATTTATAAGTTTAACGTAAACATAAACTCTCCACAAAATTTTTGCTGAATGATTCCTAATTGATCCTCGCTTCCTTATAAAAATAAATGCAAATCACACGATCTTGTTCTAAAATCTTTTACACTTCATTTTTACAAGTTTTCTATTAAAAATGTTTGGATGTTGTTTTTCCATTTTACCCCATATTCATAAACGATTAATAAAGTCGTTGAAGGTTTATAAGACAGATTTCTCCTACAAAATCTGCGTTTATGAATATGGGAGTTATTAATCTTTTTCTAATGAAAGTAAAAAAAAAACGTTTAAAAATATATTTTTCAGATACAGAAAACAAAATCAAAATAAATATATTTTGTAAAAAAAATTGTTTGTATTAATTTTCTTATTTATTAAAAACTTTTGAATGATCTTCGTTATAAAAAAATGCTTGGATAAATTCTTTTCTCAAAAACAAAGAAACTTACTTGTATTCAGTTTATGTTTAGGAGGCCGCGTCACTAACGGTGATATACGTGCCAATTCAGGGGAGGGTTCTCGTTGGGATTCTCGCGGTGGCGTAGAGGCTTGCGCTGCTTGTGATGGTGCTGCATTAGACCCTGCCGGTGATATCGATGATGTAGCACTTTTTTTATGACCATCGTCTCGCGGTGGTGTTGGTGAGTGTGTAGAGCCTAGTTTTAGCGTTAGCTTTGGTACTATTGCGGCCGGCTGAGCTGCTCCACTGTTAATATTAGGGCCGGCTACTTCACTACTATGTTCACTAGCTGCAGGTACGGCAGGTGACAATTTTTGTTTCTTGGGCTGTTCACTCTCCAACGAGCCCAAAGAGGTCGTTGAAATTGAGATTAGGCTGTCTTTGTTCGCTGTGGGAATTAAATTTGTGAATTGATGCGAGTTATTGGAATTTTGTGGCGCTGATTCTTCAAAATTTGTACGTTGTTTCTCTTTTTTCTTTTCTTTTTTCAACTTTTTCAATAGCTCTTTATCTTTGATTTTTTCCATGTTGCTAATGCTGTGCGGCATTAAGGCTGGAGCTGCTACATTTGTTGCTATTAGTTCTACTGAGGGTGTTTCCTTTTCTTTGGAGGTCAGGCTTTGGGTATGACTTAGCAAATATTTCTCTGCTTTTTCTTTGTTTTTATTCTTGTCCTTTTTGTCCTTTTTCTTTTTGATTTTGCCCTCCTTGAGCTCTTTAAGCTTTTTTAGTTTCTTATGCTCTTTTCGTTTCTTTTGTAAATCGAATACGGTGCCGGAAGAGGTACCTGACGAAGACGGAATGGCTGCAGTTATTGTGAGGTTATCAAAGACGGAAGTAGTCGGTACTGTTGTTGAGGCTGACGATGAAGGTGTTGTGTTGCTGCTGCTGCTAATAAAGTCTGTTTTATGGACAGTAAAGGTGGGATTCGCATTAGCGGTCAAGCTGTTGTAGGGTATGTTTTTGCTCGAATATGCTAGACCCGTAGAAGTTAAAGGTATCAAATCCGCACCACCCGCTAATTTTCCCACCCCTCCAGCTATCGCCGCACCCGTTGGTAAAGCTTCAGTTTTATCCGTGCCAACAAGGCTAGCATTAATACTGGACGCAGATTTCTTTACTTGTTTCTTAAGCTTTTTAAGTTCCTTCGTAGACAAGTCAGTTTCCAGAGATTTTGATTGCATGTACGTAGTATTACCAGTGTTGGCCACAAACATATCATCCATATTGAAGCTGTTGTGTGCAGTTGTGTTAGCTACAACAGGTGGTTGGAGGGAAGGTTGGCTTTTTATGGTTGACAAAGCAGGTGGTGGTTGATTTGTCTCATCCGAATCATCGGACACTTCAATTGGTTCATTATTTAAAGTTATGGGAGTTTTAATGCTTAAACCACCACCGCCTCCACTCATGCTGCCTATAATTGGATTATTTTGTTTCTTATGCATGGAAAAGTCCAATCCTGATTCCTGGCAGCCCAACAAGGATTTCGAATGCTTGTTAAGTGACATTAAGTCAATGGGGCTTTCTTTCGTTTTCATTAGCTGTTCGAAAGTTTTAAGAGACATACCGCCTGGTGTTGAGGGTATGGATGGTATGCTTCCACCTGTACTTTCAGGCGTATGAGCATCAACCATTTTCTTGAGCAAATGATCTTGTGACAATGTATTTGAATGGGAATTACGTGGTTTGGGTGTTTTTGGCAATTCTGGTTCATGAGCATATGGTGGCTCCTGGCCGTGCTTAATGTTGTTGCCGCCGGTGTTAATGTTTGGGTCATTTAGTTTTGTCAGGAAATCGGGTACCAAAGGAGCAACATTGCAATAACTGCGTTCCATAGATTGTAAATTTATTTCCGATTTTTTTTTGTCAGTTGTTAAATCTCTAGATTCTGTGGAGAGAGAGAGAGAGAGAGTGAGAAAGGAAAATTGTTTAAAACTATCAGGCATGTTCCATAAAAGTAAAGGTAAAAAGTAAAGTAAAAGTAAACTTTTTATTTTTGATGTACCATTTGAATACAATTTGAACACAGTATTATTAGGCATGTTCTGTATTCTTCTTTGAAGTAAAAGTATTGTAATTTATAGAAAATGTAACAAAAAACTACTACTTTTGAAATTGTAAAACATCAAAAATAAAAAGTTTACTTTACTTTTTACTTTTACTTTTCTGGAACATGCCTGTATATAAAAAAAAATCTTAACTTGGCTTTTAAGTTTACCTTGATTTAAAAAATTACTATCCACCGACGACTGCTTTAGATTGGGAAACGGAAAGAGATTGGGCAACAGGGGATTATTGGGATTATTAGGAAAACCTGCTAAGCCAGGTGTAGGAAATAGGCCAGGTGTGGGTATTAAGCCAGGACGTGTGGGAAAAGGAAATTGCAACATAGACAACATGTTGCTGGGCAAATGAGGAAATGCTGGGCGATTAGGTAGCATAAACGGTTGCATTAAACTGCCGGGCATAGTATCCGAAGCAGAAACTAAACGTTTTGAAATACCCGGTGACTTTAATGGCGTAGGAGAGGATGCAGGAAACAGGGAGGGAGAAGGCAACTTTTTCCCCGTTATCAAACTGGTATCAACTGTCAAATCTGATGAGGAGGAGGGTGTCGTCTTAAGTATAGTATCCATACGCATAAGCTTTTTGTTAATAGATTGAACCTCCTCGTTGCTGGGCACTCCTAACATTGGATTTGGCATTTTAGACATATTGCTATCGTTGTGCATTAACTCTTGTTTAAGCATTTTATTCTTTTTTTTATGATCCTTACGTTCTTTGGCTGCAGCCATTATCATCATTTGTTGCTGCATTATTTGCTTATTTTGTGCCCATTCCATTGGATTAAGGGGATTGCCAAACAATTGTGCCATATTATCAAATGATAAATTGCCCATGCCGGCTGCTCCTCCAAATTCGGGCGGCAGCTGGCTGGGCATTTGCGGTGGAAATATATTGCTGTTATCCAATTTCATTTTTTTACTATTCTTCTTGAGCATATTATTAGGAAATACTCCGGGTATTTTAGGGGCATTTTTGCTGCCCGGTTTACGCCCACGCTTTTTGGGTTTATTTACCATTTCCACCTCAGGTGGTTTTTCTCCAAAGACGCGATTAAGCATACTAAGATCGGTAGGTTGGTTAGGATTTATATTGGGATTCGCCACAGTTTTATCTTTGACGGCATCGATATTGATTAAGTTGCTGTTGACATGTGGCATATCAGTAAAAGGTGGAAACAAATGTCTGCCTACCGTAGGACTGGGCAAAACAGGCGCTGAGTTTGTGTTGCTAGATGGTCCCAGTGTTGGGGTAATAGTTGTGCCGGAAGGCAAATTTATAATGGGCGTGTCGTTAAGTCCTGCCAAACGCATCGGTGTGGGAGAGGACGATTTGGGTGTCTTTTGTTTTGAAATTTTCTTAAATATATTCAATTTAGAGCGATCTGGCTCATTTGACAACTTAAGTTCTTTGCCATCGGGTGTCAGCAAAGTCTTGGACGATGTAACAACATCCATAATATCAACGGGAGGAGTGTCAGCGGGAGTTTTATTACATTTTGTTAACAAACCCTCAGGATAGTGATTTGCTGTCTGAAGTGAAGGTGTTACAATATTTGGTCCAAAATTTGTTTTAGCAGGTGAAACATTATTTGTCAATTCTTTGGGCTCCATTTTAAATTTTTGATCTTGCAAATCTAAGTGTAAAGGTTTGCCTAAACTTTCCGCCATGCGTGGTGGAAATATGGGCACAAGGGGTGGTGGCTGCTGCTGTAATGGCCTCTTTGCATGTTTTTGAGCCTCAATCATCATTTGTTGCTTAAGCATTTTTTGTCTTTGCTTAGCTTGCTTCCGCAGTAATTTCTCTAGTTGCAACTTTTCAGGACCAGGTGGCATGCTGGCCACTATGGCAGGATTAATTAGTTTTGATTTTTTTTCCGGCCCCATTATAGTGCTTAATAGCTCAGGCGGTATTTTACCCTGTTTGGCCATTTTTTGCAACATTTTCATGTACTTTTTGTGGGCCTTGTCGGCTGCATCCGGTTTGCCCATTTTGTCGCTCAAAGGCTTATTGTGTTTCTCGTTAAGCGGCTGACCAGGTATCAAAGGTATCTTTTGTTTTTTGGCCTTTTTCAGCAACATGTTGGCGTAATTGGCCTGCGGATTAGGCACGCCAGATGCATTTTGATGCATCATAAAAGATTTTTTATTAAAATTAGGCACTGGTTGTACATAAGGATCGTAAGGACTATTCTTGCCGGTTGGTTTCATTAACTTATGTTTTTTTCTAGGTAAATCTTGAAGTAATTCTAGCTTTTTACTTGACATCGCCTGGGGCTCTAGATTACGGACCAAGGCTTGTTTTTTCGACTCTTTGCTAGTAGAGGCAACAACTTCTGTTCGATCTCCTCCAATTTTTTCCGCTGTTAGTGTTGATGTTTCTTCAGCAACGGGAACAGGTGTGGAATTAGCAGAACGAGAGGCTGGTCTAGATTGTGGTGGTGGGGGCGGTGGAGGTGGCGGTGTTGGTGGTGGAGGAGCATCCAGACCTAATAATTTGTCTGTAAAATGAGTTAAGTTTTTTAAAATAAAAATCTTTTAATTTTGTTTCAATTGTACCTATAATATCAGGTACTATAGCCTCTGGCATTTTTCCCTCTACAGCTGGTGATATATAACCACCTGTAGTCATTACCACACTGCTAACTTCTCTAGTGGGTCGTTCGCCATCCTCAAAATTGGAAGCAGGTTTAAACAAAGATTGCAAAGTATTTTGATCCAAAACATTAGAATTAAAGGATTTTGATGTGGAATCTAATAAAAAAAGATATAATAAAAAATATATACAATAGGTATAATTGACTTACCATTATTTTGTTCGCCATTTATACCAGTCAAATTATCATGAAAAGTTTTCATGTCAGTTAAATTGCCTAAACTGCCAGCTAAAAGTGGTTCAGGAGGTTGTGTTATTTCAGGTGGCAACATAGGTGGCAAATGATCGTGTACATGCACCGGCCTAGTTAACACCTCCTTACTTCCCGGCTTTAGGAAATTTAAAGCAGAATCTTTGCGCGCTGGAAATTTGGGCACTTCTAAGGCAAATGGTACCGGCTCAACATTATTGATATAATCCAAGAGTTCATTTAAATTTACATTTATACTATTTAAGGTCAAGGTCACATCATTTAAATTTGCATCGGTGCGATTGTCTAAAACGAAAAAAAAACTAAATAAAATGAAAAACCCCTTTGAAATTGCTTAACACACTTACAATGTTCTACCTGCCGCCTCAAGTCTCTGGTGAATTCTCTCAAAAATTTATCCAACACATCTTGCAATAATTCCAGTGGCGCTGTTTGAGTGGCATTATAACCTATAGTTTGACAAATTTGTGCCACTGCAACACGCAGTAGTTCTTTCATATATTGGTCGCTCATTTGGAACAATTTTTTTTGTTTTTATGGAAATTATTGTCTACTGTACATACAAATATACTTTTTCTTCCTCTTCTTGTTTTCTACGCTCTTCATCCAACAATCGGTAAGGAAAATACACACACACAAGTATTCAGTGAAAGTTTTTCCTGTGGCTTTTGAGGCAAAATTCAATATTTGCTGTTCACAATTTTAAAATATTCTTCTTAAATTCAATGCATTTTCACTTAAGGTTTATCTAATTGTTTTGTTTTTTTAATTTAACTTTATATTCAATTATTTTTAAGATTTTTAAAAATAAAGTTTGTGGGAATACAATAATTTTGTATACACACTGAATCACTTCTAGAAAATAATAATGTTGCCTGAGTTAAAGGTACGAAGCGAAATGGAACAGAATACATGCTTTATAATACCAGATGTGTTCGGAAAGAGTATAATTCATAGTCAATATAGAAATAGTTTTTTATAAGATATTAGGCTAAAAAAATAAGTCAAATTTGTTTAAATAAATTATAAATGAATAATAAAACAAATATATATAATGGGTATTTTCTTGATCTATGTAAATATCAATACATACTTAATAAATAAAAGTTTTATCAACGCCACTCTAAGAAAGCTGTTTTAGCTATTTCTTTAGTTGGTCTGGTAGCGCGGCACAATTTGTCATTTTGTCAACAAGTCAACAATAAACAAAAAAAATTATACATTTTTAGGACTATGAAATGCTAAAAATATAATATATAAAAACCTAACAAAAAAAAAAATGGACAATTTAATGCTTGAGGACATAGAAACCACATCAACTGGGGATCATTTATATGCTGAAAAGCAAACATGCATTTTGGAAGAAAGTGATACGCAATGTGGTCAAGTCTACTACAATGAGTTCACACGTTTGTTAAAATTTTTTTGCATTTATTGTCGGGAGACCTATGATAATATTGAATATTACTGTCAACACTTAAGCGAACACATCAAAGAGAATAACGAAGAGTTTTGCAACGAAATAGAACCAGAGGAATATAAACAAGATGACGTAGATTTTTTAAAAAACTTGGAGGAAAGCGAAGAAAAGTCTATGCTGTCAAAAGAGTCTAATGAACTAATGCCTTCTTCAATCACAGATGATGAGGATACTCAAGATGCCTTTGAATATGAACAAGAGCTGGAGGAAAATTCTATAAAAACTGAAAAATCTGTTCAAGATTTCGTTAGTAAAGCATCCTTTGATCAGGAGTTGAATAACTCCGATATGATTATAGAAGAAATTGAAGATGCTGAAGAGATAAGGGAGGGAGCAGGACAAGAAGATATGCAGGAATTATTGTCAGAAGATAGTAATTATTACTCTTTACCAAAAAATATATCTGCCACGAAAAAAAATAATTGTGAAAGCAAGCAAAACCTGAAGGTTTCAAGCAGCAACGCTGATAACGCAAAAAGTGGCAACAGTTTTGAGGAATGTTTTATTAATGAAACCAACATAGATAAGATTCGTTCGGAAGGCGTTTGCGTATTAAAAGAGAAAGTCCTAAAAGGTCGGAAAACAACTCAAAAAAGAAGGGTTAGTATGTGAATCAATATGTTTTATATCATTGTTTGTGTTATTTCCTATTTTTTTAATCTAAAAACCCTATATTGCTAGTGTTTATCCGCCAGCCAAAATAAATATGGTTGATAGATTTCTTATGTCATTCTTTATTCTTATTAAGTAGATTCATATGTATGTATGTATGTAGGTTAAATTTGTTAGCACGAAACGCAAGCACGTAGGATAATGATATATAATATGTATGTATATATTTTTTGAAACCACTACTATATTATCCTGAAAATGTATGAAATCTCTGAAACCAAGCTCATTTCGCACATATTTTTTATGGCCAAAAAACTTCACCAATAAAAAACCATAAGTCGACGTATTTGTAAATTTATGTATATACCTATATGTTCTGCATGGGCAACAATTTTAGATGAATATAAAACTCTACAAAAGCTGTTCTGTATTCCGTGTGAAATCAAAATGTTGGTAATTTTCATAGCATTTTTGTAATAGAAAAATATTTATAACACTGCTATGACAATTCCGCATATAACATTTTTGGTGTTGGGTGTACACAATTCGGTACAATCGAAGTTACATATTATGACTTAGTTTTTGTTTTTATCACCTGTTTTTAACATAATTGTGAATAAATTGTAATGAAAACAGCGTCTTTTTACACTTGAACTCCGTGTGAGTGAAAAAATTCAATTTTTCTAAATCATTGTATGAAAGTTACCCCGTTACACCTTTTTACTAAGGCAATCAATCTAATGCGATCTACCGCTAAGTTTGCTGAATAATTTTGATGGTATTATTTGTCACAGGTGATTTAATAAACTAAGAAAACGTTGTTGTTTACTTATAAGTTTTATACGGATTATAAGGCAAATAAAATATGTAAATAGTAGTAGTAGTTGAGTGTTAGAAAAATGTTAACACCATTTTACTAAAAGATGTTCAAATGAAGGATATCTAGCAATGCTGAATTTCATTCCATTTTAAAAATATACTTACCCTAGATAGTTAAGACACTTAAAACATGTGTGTTTCTTCAAAGAAATAATAAGTTTTTTAACAAATAACTTAAAAACCATTTTTTGTAGTTAGATTGCTTTCGTAAAGCAGTATAAACAAACACACTAAAACCTTTCTTCTTCATTTTTTAGTCGAATATACAAGACATATTGAGCTTAAAACGTCGGCGTAAAAAGGTAACAACTGTTAAAGTAATAGCAGTTAAAAATCGTATAGCTGAACTATACGAACGTATTCAAAATGAGCAACAAAAAACACAACAAGTCGTCTCCAGCGATTTTACAAATGTCAAACACGAACAGGAGACTCAAGATGCTATAGAATGTTTAATAAACGACGAGCAGGGATCAAATGAAACAAATACTTTAAACACAAATCCAACGGGTGAAACAGAAAAACCAATAACTGCAGAGATAACCCGAAAAATAATAGGCGAAACTCTTATAACATTAATTCCAGAAGGTACTAAAATTCCCAATAAACTGCCATCACCCTTTAATAAAACTCTCAAAAAGGAAACTTTTTTAAAAAATGAGCAATCGAACGCTAACAGATATAATTCCACAAAATCGGAGGATACAAAGGATAAGTTGGCTGTGTGTCCAGCATGTGGTAAAACATTTCGTAGCCATTTTAGCTTGACAATTCACAAGCGCATACATTATTTGGAATCCGATAGTAATGTAAAATTGGCCCATAAATGCCCGGACTGTGATCAACTTTTCAATAAACTAAGTCAACTTAAACATCATGTGGAAACTGTACATTATCCAGAAGGTTTCATATGTAAAATATGCAATCGTCAACTGAGTAGCCTCTCGCTACTAGAAAGACATATGGTTAAGGTTCACTTGGATCGACCTTTCAATTGCAAAAAATGCAATAAAAACTTTTCCGATCATCTTACCTTTGAAGAGCACCTGGCCTCTCATAACTCTGGTGAAGTTTTCAAGTGTTCAACTTGTGGACGCAAATATTCCACGGAATTCTTTTTATTAGAACATATGCGTAATCATAAGGAACAAGTTCCTCAGACGTGTGTTGTATGTGGCAAGGTAACATTGCGTATTACACAGCATATGAAAATACACACACCACGGCCAAAGCGAGTACTTTGCTGTTCCGTGTGTGGCAAAGTGTTTAATTTTAGTTCCGGTCTTAGTCACCATTTTAAATTTATGCATAAACTACCAAGACCACCGCCCAAACCGAAAAAGGAATCATCTGGAAACGCGGTTAAACGCAAACGTCGATCTCGTACCAACGAACGTAGTGGGAATCGAAAAAAGATATTGTCCCTTAACAACTCTACGGATACGACTTTTATTACAGACCAAGACAAATACTCTGATCAAATAATCGAAGAACAGGTTGAAATTCCTCATGAAGTTTACGAAATAGCGACATCACTACCTTCGTCATCCACATTAAATTTAGGTATCAAAGAAAATCCTGTGGATTCGAACAATATACAAAATCCTAGTCAAAGCTATATAAAAAATTCCCAAACACACAATCAGGTAATTAACCATGATTTTCAACAACAAAATGATGTGATAAACCATAAAGAGGAAGAAGCTAAACGTGTTATTGTGGAGTTAATACAGAATTCAACATACACCTCGTTTTTCCCCGATAATTTGTCTAGTGTTTTAGAGGTAACTCCGCCCATTGCAAGGGAAGAAACTATTTCTGCTGTAAATAGTATAGTGCACGACTGTTAATGTACTGTTTATGTAGTTATTATTTATAAATTGAAAAGTTATTGTTAACATTTTTTTGTAATACTTATAAAAATAAAAAAATCTAATAAATGCTTGAGAATAATTTATAATGTATAAATATTTTAAAGCCAAATGATTGTTGTAGCCAAGTTCTTACTGAAGTTTGTTGAAAGTTTGCTCGACCCCATCAACAATTCTTAAACTCGAGTGTTTTTTCAAATAGTTTTTTATATCTTTGAGAAATAGCTATTAATTAGGTATGATCATTTTCATCGCTAAATAAAACATAGCCTTTAAAGACATTATTATCTTTGAGAAGCCTGCATAAGTTTGGAACAAGAGCAAAATGCTATTACTATTTCCATAATTGTGTTAAGAGATATTCTTATATCCAGAGACAATACGGTAAACGAAGTTCGTTCTTGCATATTTCGTGGTTTAATTTGTAACTCGTGCTGCCGTCGCCTACAAAAAAATTGTATTTCTTTTCATTTTCCTTTTATAAAACCTTTAATCAGTAAATTTGTTCGGTTATATATATCAATATTTTTGATTATACATATACTCCTAAACTTAATATTTTTTTTATTGTTTACTATAGTTAGCAGGACTGACTGCAAATAATAGCATATTGTGAATTATTTCCTACAGCTGTAGGCATAAACAAAAAACAATAAGAATTGAAATTTGTTTTTGTGCTGGACATTCTAAACAAAATAATTAAAAACAGATTAAAGTTATAAATATTCAATAACAATGTTAAAACTCTTACCACCAATTAATTTAATCCAACAACCGAAAGCAAAATGTGGCGAAATATTTTGTCATAGTCCTACAGTTTTTACTTTATACTGTTCTTTTTGTAATATCAAGTTATTTGCTTTCGAAGATTTTCTGCTGCACATACAAAATGTTCATTTCGATAATGATGTGCTAAAAACCAAAATTTCTACAAACTTTTCCGAAACGCTAACAAAAATAAACGTTTTTAATAAAGTCGCCAAGGTGGAAGATATCAAAGATGGAAAAGAGTGTGAAAGTGATAATTCATATGAGTACGATGATGATGAATATGAAGATACTTCTAGTAATTTTGAGGACGAAAGTTCTGATGAGTCCATTCTAAAAGTATTATTGGAGGCGCCGGTAACAGTAACAAGGAAACAAACAAAAAGGCCTAAAGAAAAAAATAAGGAAAGGAAGGATCAGTCAGAGAAGGTAGGTGTTAAATATTTAATTTTTTTTTAATTACAAATAAAATAGGTATAAGTACATTTATAAAAAATTAAATAATTAAACAAGATAGGCACACGTATCAAATTTTTTTTTACACAGAAAATTTGTCAAATATTCTTAAAAGTAATTTACAAGGCATTTTCTAATTAAAGAGAATTTTATGTTTTTTTTTAATTTATAGACAATTTTTAAAAGTAAATTCTACTAAACTACATATATATATATTTTTTTGTCTCATGTACATATATATGTACATGCATATAAATACGTACATACATATGTATGTGGATATTTTTTTTGAACTTTAAGGACGAGATAGACATTTTGATATCATCAGAAAAACCGGAAAAACTACAAAGAGTTCAAGAGTTTTCTTGTCCAGAATGTAATGAACCATTTAGGCGTATAAAACATTTGGATCAACATGTTTTCGAACACCATAACGGTTACAAATGCTCTATTTGCGGTAAACATTATCGCCACCAAGCCCTTTATAAAACACACTTAGAATCACATAGCATTGAGAAACAAAACTTACCTTGCCCTAAGTCAACTTGCAATCGAACTTTTGCCAATCAAGAAAAACTTGATCGCCACCTTGAGGTGCATACATTGGAACCTAGGTTTGTTTGTGATTTTGAAAATTGTGGTAAAGCTTTTCCAACTCAATTGCGTCTAAAGACTCACGCAAATGCTCATAAAAAGAAAAATGTATGTGATATTTGCGGTTATAGCTGTAAAGCATACGCTACCTTGGTTATACACAAACGAGTACACACGGGAGAGAGGCCATTTCCTTGTGATGTATGCAAAAAAAGTTTTATTTCGAAGGCCGCCATAAATGAACACATGGCTACTCATTCGAGTGAGCGACCATTTGTGTGTGAAATATGCCAGGCGGCATTTACCAATTTTAAAGCTCTTCATCGTCATCGAAAAACACACACTACCGAAAGAAACTATAAATGCAAGCTATGTGACAAAGCCTTTAAGACTTATAATGGTTTGGATAATCATATGAGAAATATGCATCGAGAACCTAAGTCCACTAATGTAGAAGATGAGTTGCAGCAGCAAGAAGATATTTATCCACCTGAAAACGCCGAAATATATTTACCAAAGAAGAAAAGACGCAAGGGAAATCTTATATGGAAAAAATTCAAGTGCAGCGTATGCTACAAAGGCTTTAAACGCCTTAATGGCCTGGATAATCATATGAGACATTTTCATGGTGAAACTGACTCGAAGACCATAGAGAAATATGAAAATTCGGATAAAAAGAAATATCAGTGCAATATATGTAATAAAAAATTTACCTCTTTAGCGCGTCATAGTTTAACACACAATGATGAGAAGAAATTTGAATGTAAATTGTGCGAAACTACTTTTAAGACTTATAACGGCTTAGTTGGTCATAAGCTTCGTGTGCATGAAGATTCTAATACCGCCACAGATAATATAAATGCTAGTTTTAATGAGAGTTAAAAAAAAAATTGGTTCGAGTCCTAGTTAATCAAAGAGGTAGTAAATATGTGAATATATTCAAGCTAGCGAATAGTTAAATTTATATTTTAATAAATTTGTTTATTCTTAAAATTAAAATGTTAGATTTTTTTGATGAAACATTATAAAACATTGTGTGTCAATGTCTATTATTTTTAAAACTATAGAATCAAAATTTTTTGATTTCTCAGTTAATGCATTTTTGTTACACATGCTGCTTGTATTAAAAAGATTTAACATTTGAGAAGATGGAGTACATTTGTCACATCAAACTGCTTTATGTATTTTTAAAGTGTGTTAATATTCTGAAAAGATTCTCTATTAATTCATACTGCATTCTGTTGCGAGTTTTGGTTTTGGTTGTATTCATTATAGAAACACCCCTTTCAACACAATCGTTATTCATTGCTACAGAAAGCATATTTAAAACTAGTTCTGCAAGACCTTGAAAGGGTTTTAAAACACCAGCATCTTGGTAAGAAAAAACTTTAGACTAAAAAAAGACTTAAATTTGTACCCACATTTATAACCAAATATGTCTTGTGTTGCGCAAATGGCATTTTCTCCACTGTTCTTTATATAAGTTTTTTTTAATTATCAGCATTTAACGCGGGCTGTAGTATTTTTCAAATGAAACAAGATTTTGGCTGTTATATACATACATGTAGCTGCAGCATAAGATTTTTCAATACATGAGTTTTAGACAAACATTAAAAAGAAAAACTTAATAATAAGATTTATAATAAAATATTAGCCCCAGATATCCCCAGCGAATTAAGTGTTTTTCCCCAAAAAATCCCCTGTGGTTTTTTACGAAAATCATCCCCAATCGCAAACAAAAATCCCCTTTTTGGAGACAAATACCCAAAACAGAACTCTGTAGAAACTATTGCTTGACAGGCAAAATGCATCGGCGGCGGCTCAAATTCGGCTTTAGCCGACTATATTACGCGGCAGCGGCGGCTCATACAAAAGCACCGAAAAATAGCGAACAATTAAGGGGGCTTACCATATTCATAACGAAAACCAAAATATTTAAGTATTGCCATATTTTAAAATTATAAAAATTCTTATACAAACATTTTTCGGTAGCGGCGGCTATGACTATACATCGGCGGCTCGGCTTCAGCCGCCATGGCGCAGGTCTCTGTTGACAGGACTAAAAACAACTATTTTCGTGTTATATTAGATCTTATTTGCAGCGATTCACTATTTGTTTAAAAAAGATTTATAATTTTTAATATAGCTGAGTTTAGATTGTAGAATAATTTAAAAGCTCACACCGGTGGCATTTTGTCTTCACGCACCAAACAAATGAAACGTTCATCACTTAATGATAATTTGGTGGAACAAAATAGTTAAACACGGACAACAGAAAAAATGTTAAAGATTGCACCAACTTTCAATATAGGCCAACAATCCCAAGCAAAATGTGGAGAGATATTTTGCCACAGCTGTACGGATTTTACTATTTTTTGTTACTTTTGCAAAATCAAATTGTTTGCTTTCGATGAGTTTCTCTTGCATGTTCAAAATGCACATTTGGAAAATAATTTGCTAAAAACGGAAGATTGTAATGGATTTATGAAGACAGAGATTAAGGATTCTATGACTAATGTAGAGGTGTGCAGGGAAGAAGTGACATTTGAGTATTTGTATGACTACGACAGCGGCGGTGATAAAGATGATACCGGTAGTAGTTGTGGGGAAGATCTGGAAACTACAAGAGTGTTAAATGTTACAAAGACTAATATTGCAAATGAAGAAGAAGAAACGCAGCCCAATACGGTAAGTGCTAAAGTTTTATATCTGCATACGTAGTTTGTAGCTTAACAAAAAGTCTATTCATGCCATGCTTAAAGCATATACAATTTAAATTAATAATATTTTTAATTAATTTCAATCTTACAGCAGCCTAAAAACAGCAATAAAACGTCCCAAGGTAACGCCTTTAAACCGAAGAAAAACGAATTAGATAAAAATTTCTCTTGCCCAGAATGCGAAGAGTTATTTCCACACAAAATGTTTATGGATGATCATGTTTTTGAACTACATAAAGGTTACAAGTGTTCCATGTGTGAAAAGCGATTTCGTTTAAGGCATCATTTGAGAAGACATCTTCTAACTCATGCAGAAAGAAAACTTCCTTGTCCCATGAACGGTTGTAGTCGCACTTTTAACAGTGAGGAAAATCTTAAGTGTCATCTAGAGATACACACGTTGGAACGTACTTTTATATGTGATTTTGAAAATTGTAGAAAAGCTTTTCCAACTAAACGTCGTCTAATGACACATAATTATAAGCATAAGAAACCAAAAAAGTTCGTATGTGATGCTTGTGGATATAGTTGTCGCGCCTATAGCACTTTGTGTATTCACCAGCGTGTGCACACAGGGGAGAAGCCTTTTGCTTGTGAAGTTTGTGTAAAGAGTTTCATTTCGAAAGGGGCCTTGCGTGAACACATGATTTCACATTCAAGCGTTCGACCACATGTATGCCAGATTTGTAAGGCCACTTTTGCTAAACAGAGTATATTGCAACGGCACAT
Organism: Paykullia maculata; assembly: GCA_003055125.1. Classification (NCBI taxonomy): domain Eukaryota; kingdom Metazoa; phylum Arthropoda; class Insecta; order Diptera; family Rhinophoridae; genus Paykullia; species Paykullia maculata. The sequence continues at coordinate 35,703 of NDXZ01001608.1, forward strand.
CTTTATACATTCTGAAATAAAAACATTCAAATGTAAACTGTGCGATAAGGCTTTTAAACAGGTCCATGGTTTAGATGGTCATATGAGGCGTTTACATGGAGAACCTAAATTAAAAAAAGCTGTTGAATCGTTAAAGTAAAATCCAACATTATATAAATTTTTGCCAGCAAAGATTTTACACTTTTTATCAAAAGCATCGCAGAATTCTTTTTTTTTTGCAAATTGATTTCTTAACCATTTTTTAATTTTTTTCTTTTCTGTAATTTGTAAAATTTTGTATAATTTTTTTTTTAACCTTTACCTGTATAAAATTGTATCGTGGTCTTAGCAACACTTGCTTTCAAGCTAATAATAATTAAAACTGAGACTGTTTCTTTAATTAGTGACCACAAAAATAATTAGAGAATAAAAGCAAAAAAAAGCTTTAATTCTTAGCTTGTGTCCAAACCCTTAAATTAATTAAAATTCATTTTTTTTTTAACAATTTTAGGAATTATGTAATTATTTATTACACAAATATACAAATGATAAAAAATTTAATTTTATATGAAATCTTCAAGAGATTAAAGCTTTATTCCTATCTAGTAATTATATTTGTACATTCGCATTTTTATTATACCCTTCACCACAGGATAGATACATACCTACACGTGGTGAAGGGTATATAAGATTTGGCACAGCCAAATATAGCGCTCTTGTTCCTTTTTCATCACAGAGTTATTGACATTTTTTTTAACTTAAAGGCTAGGAAGAATTTATCATTAAACGTACTCTCTATTAACAATTTTTATAACTTTCCTCTAAAAGCTCTATTTTGAGTACCACATTTCGTATAGGCTCAAAACTTTGCTAACACTTAGTGTCTGTTTTAAATTAAACAGTTTTTGTCTATAATCGTATGCAAAAAGCTTACTTTAAAAAGCTTTTTCTTAGACTCTGCTGTAAACTACGCAAGATGTCACTACTGCTGTTGGGTAATAAATTCATAGCAAAATGTTAGTTAAATTGTTGTTTTAAAAATCACCTTATTACACCAAAAAAATATTTTTATATAAAATATATTACGTCGGCTTAGAGTGTAAACCTGGGGTTTTTTCTGTAATTTGATTCGAACGAAAACATTTTCGAACTTACATGTTCAAAGCATACTAATTCGAACAAATTTTTAATCGAATCAAATTGCAGAGTAACCCCCTTGCTAAATTCATTTTTTTTTCTTATATGACATTTTGATACCGTCCGATAGAGAAAGAGACGCCGCATCAACTAAAAAAAACATTTATTTAAATGTTGGACTCTAGTGTCAAAAAATTTTCGATGAGTAAAACTGCTAAATCCAATTCATTAAAATTTTACTGCTAATTCCAACGTCAAAAAAAATTTAAATCGTATGTAGAGTTTTGCGACTAAGTGTCAATGTCTATTATTTAAATTGTGAAAATTTTTCTGAAGAAGGACTATGCTCTGAAAAGTTTGCAAGCATATAGATAGATTTAATTGAGAAAAAAGTATTGTTACAAAACGATTCATCTGAACCCATTAAAGTAATTTTTTACAGTGATGGTTGCAGCTATCAGAATAGAAACTGTGATGTTTAATGCTTTATTGTCCACGGCTAAAAACCACAACATAATTATTGAGCAAAAGTTTCTCGAAGTAGGTCATACTCGAAACACTTAAAAATAAAGATATACACGTTCCTGCAGATTACGTTGAAGTTCGTTGATCAGCTAGAAAACAACCAAAGCCTTATGACGTTACTTACCTCAGCTATCCATTTTTTAAAAAATTTTACGCGGTTAAATTCTTCAAAAGTATTCGTCCTGGTCGGAAAAAAGGTGACGCAGAAGTTACTGGCATGGCGAGATACAATTCAAATTAAGATTTTTACACAAATGGCAAAAAATATCTCAAAGAAAGTCGTTGGCAGTTGTTTCCTTGCCGTTTTCTCAGCTAGCAAATCTCCACGGAAGTAGAAGAAAGATTACTGCTGGAAAATTTGAAGATCTGCAATATTTAAAAAGATCACTTCCTGATGATTACCGTTTGTACTATGATAATATTCCTCATGACTGAAGAGTATATAATTCCCAAAGATTTGTTCCTACTTGAATTAATCTACATAATAAGTTTATTCCTTATTTTCCGTTTTGCTTCATGAAAGAAATATATTTTTTTAATTGTTTACCTAGAAAAGGTTTTTTTGCATGGTATAAATGATTTAAAGAGTATATTTGATTTAGTGCTTAAGTTTTTTTGTAATAGCATGAATTCCTGAAGACAAAAATAAATTTTCATTTATGGCGAAAAACCTGCTAAGTTCATCACAATATATTATTTAGATTTACCAAAACCTGCTAAATTACAAAACCGTTCATTAAACACAAAATGTTCAATTATATTCGATTATTAACCTTTGTGGCTATAGAATATTAGAAAATAAGGGCTGAATATAAATAATTTTTTTATCTGTGTATTTTCTTTTTCTCTCCGTCTGTAAAAAAAAACTTTTTATATTTACATTAAAACTATAAGTTTTAACAGAAGTATTTTCCTTAATGTTTGTTTGCATAAATTGCATACATAAATATGTGCATGCATTGGATTATGCACAGAAAATCCATGGAAAAGCAAGCTTATTATACATACATATCGCGCCATAACCGCGGAAATAGCTTGAGCGAC